>JBBPBX010000093.1:134966-150218 GCA_038048925.1 Garcialebias charrua | reverse complement strand
ACTTTGACTTTGAAGGTTTAATAAAATAACCTGGAGTCTAATATGATTAGATGGCTCCAGCTCCAGTCCTCACATTCCAAGAGCAAGTGTGGGCAAGTGATCTGTGCTTTTTAATCCCTGAAGGGAACAAGCACTTTGACAGCAATACATCAGATTGGGATTATGAGAATTATGTAGGCATGAGACTCTCAGCTTGTCATTTGAGCACATCAGTCTGATATAATGAGTGAGGCATGTGTCTGCGTGGCTTTGACCTCGGGTTACCTCCTTCAGCTGGTCCAGCTCGTGTCGAACCGCCTCATATTCGGTCTCCAGCTCATCGAACCGCTGCTTGAGCTGCTGCTTCTCCTCCAGCACCGCCAGCCCGTACTCCGCCGCCTGGATCTTCTCGTGGGTGGTTTCTCGGAGCTCTCCGGCCAGACGCTCCACTTCGGCTCGGAGCCACTGCGACCCGACTTCTGTCACCAGCTCCGCGTTGGGATACTCCTGCTCCTCCATGGTAGAAAAGCCTGGCGAGCCGCCGAGTCGAACGGTAACGGGACCCAGCCCCGACTGTGTGTCTGGCTAATACTAGCACAGGAGGAGCAGGGCAGGAAAGAAAAAAAAAGAAACCCAAGATCACAAATCAGTGCTGTCTTTGTTTGAAGCGCATTGTCACTGTCTGTGAGGCGTTCAGCTCCTCGCGCCTTTTTCCCGCCACAGACATCGACAAGACGTTCAAATCAGGAATACTTTTATCATTCTCGACAACTTTCCCGAGTCTCTTCATGAGGCCGGCGGAGGAAACTTCAGTTGAGATCATCGAATGGAAAAAGCTTTCTCCTTATGGTGTTCAAATCTTGGGGGACTGGGAAGGGAAATGTAGTTCCATATTCGACGCTACTACATTCAAAACTATCAAGTACGCCGCCATGTTTACTTCAATTACCAGAATGCTTAGCGTGACTGTGGCAAGACGCTGCCAGAGAGGGAAGAAGCCGTTGCAACGCTGCCATCTACAGGTTGCATTGTGAAACTACAACATCCTATCAGCCTGTGAAGCCAAGGTCAAGGATACATTTAAAGACACGTAAATATATTACTGCTGTATTTATGTAAAGTTATACATTCCTCAGCAAAATCAATCAAATATTCTTATTCACATCATTATCAGAAGTATTTTGTGTGTATGGAGGTCCATTGCGGGGAGTGGTGGCGCAGTGGCTTGAGACGGTGGGCCTGTGATCGGAAGATCTCCGGTTCAAGCCCCGGTACCGACAACATAAAATAAAAATGTGGATGGAAAAAGGTGAAACACCCACACCTGACTCCACCCTCATTCGTCCCACTCTGGGCCCCTTAAACCCCACCATCTGCTCCCTAACAGCCAGGTCTCTCTTGAAAATGAGTTCTCATGGCTCAATGAGACTACCTGGATAAATAAAGGGTAGATGAAAAAAATTCCACCATACTGATCAAAAGTAACCTTTGTATCACAATTATAAAATACTTGCATGAAGCTATCATATAAATTTGAGATACTCCTAATTATTTCAAAACATTGCATATTTATGAGACACTGCCTGAGAATAATGTCACAGTACTTCTAAAGAAATTAAATATTTCATGAATTTGAAAAATTATCTCAATGTTATAAATTACTGTAGCATCTCAACATGATGAGATATACTACCACAAAATTATATTAGCAATAATAATTTAGAGATAGAATTTCACAAGTATGTGGCTAAGTGACAATTATAAAATACTTGCATGGATCTAAATTTGAGATACTCCTAATTCTTTCAAAACATTGCATATTTATGAGGCACTACCTCAAAATAATGTTACTTCTAAAGAAATTAAATATTTCATGAATTTGAAAAATTGTCTCAATGTTATTAATTACTGTAGCATCTCAACATGATGAGATATACTATACACAAAATTTTATTTGCAATAATAATTTTGAGATAGAATTTCGTAAGTATGTGGCTAAGTGACAATTAAGAGATGCCAAATTATAATTTTGAGGCAGCTTTTTTTACAACAGTTATGACGGTATTTGATAAGTATCTCGTTTCTTTTAGATATACAGTATTGTAATTTTATGACAGTACAGTATCTCATAATTATGCAATGTAATGTCATGATTATGAGTAAGTATTTCATAATTATGAGAATTCATAGTTTTTAAAGGACTTTTTAAATCAAATGTCATAATAGTATTTTATAATTATGATGTAGAAGTTTTTTTTTCAGAGTGGCAGAAATGGGCATTCATAGAGTATTGAATATTTTAGCTGAAATACAGTAAATATTCATAAATATCTACATGTAAATGTTTCTAATCTAATTCTTGTTGCATCAGTAGTGAGAAATACTGGTAGTTCTTTCACAATTTGGTCAGGTCCCTTAATGTGAAAGTGTTCATATGAATTCAAAATTACATTGTCTTTTTAAAAAAGGCCTACTCTTCTTTTGAAGAGCACTTCAGATCTCAGTGCCCTGGGCAATAATTCCCAGGTGAAAGTATCAATATATTTAGTAAAGAGGCTATTTAAAGTTTTCAAAGTTTGCAACAGACTTTTGCAAATGACTCAAATCTGGAGTCAGTAAAAGGGGAAAGCAGGGAATCTGATGGCAAATGACTGAAGAGTTCTGACTGACTGAATCAAGGCAAAAGTTCACACTATTTCACTTGTCTGAATTGAGATGGTAAATATCTGTAATTTTTGAGCTGTAAAATAATACTGTACAGAGACAATCAAACACGGAAGTAAACGTGAAAGCAAAACAATCTTATTTGGGACTTTTCTTGTGCCACGACACTTGGCAGAGTGCTGCGACCAGCGTCGAGGAAGCTGTCGGCTGTAAATGTTGATTACATTGTTGCTGCTGCACCTGCCTGGAGGATCCACCTGGCTGGAGCTGAACTCAGATGGTTTGTACACTCTTTCTTCTACCAGGCTTCATTACACTGATGTCAGGTTTTATAATATTCATTCTTAGGGATCTCTCTGGTTTCATTTCTCTCTTTCTCTTTTTTCCCCTTTCTTTTTACTAATAACACTGTCTTTTTTATTTTTTAGGGAAATGCAGGAAATCGTGTTTATGACTTCTTCCAGCACTGTATGTAACTTTTGTGAATTGTCTGGTGGTGGCACAGTTTCCTCAGGTTTTCTTTGACGTTTTAAGATATGACTCACTTTAACTGATTTATTTTTTTCCCTGGACATTTCTAGACAAATATTACCATTTTTATTCAGTCTGTTTTGGTCTGGGTTGGGGCATGGCGCTCTACAGGCCATTTTACCGTAAGTGTATTTTATACAGGTCAATAAAACAGATAATGTTCATTACAACTTCTGTCATTTTGTTAAGATGAAAGGTTTAATTGTAGAAAATAGTCTTTATTTGGCTCTTTGTGTTTTCTTTTTCAGCGCTCACCGTTCCTTTAGTCCTTGGCGTGTTTTTTACCGCAGCATTTGAGATTTGGGGTGCAACTTTAGGCAAGATTACCCTTTTTTTTTAACTTTCAATACTGCTGTCTTGTCTCCTTTTAGAGTTTTGAGACTGATAGTTCTTATGTCTTGTTTCAGAGCTGCCAGCCCACACTAAAAGATGTAAAGGACCCCCCTATGACAAGAGAGGTACAGACCCCTGCTGTGCGTGTTTGTACTAAGACTATAAAACAACTTAATAATTTTAACTGGTGCATAAATCATCTGTATGATTAACAATGTAGCATAAATATGCCTTAAACAAAGTAATACAAGTATTGCTGGTGGTATAAATCTATATCATACCCTCCACCTCTCTTCAGATGCATACTGGGGACTTTGTTTTGCACTTTTTGTTGCCATCTTGCACCTTAGATCATATCATGGTGAGTACCACAAACCCGCACATACAAAATATCTGAATGTACCCCAAGGAAAATGTGTTTCCCATGTTAAAAAACAAACAAAAAACTGTGCTTTTTTTCAGTCTACACTCTGTCCTATGGATGTGGAATTATAATATTTGCACTGAGAGGCGCTAAACGAAAATACAGCTGTCTGAGGTAAGTATATGTGAAAAGCTGCATTTATTTTACTGATCATCCTTTGGATTGAAAGTTTGTCATGGTTTAGATTTGAGATATCATGTTATAATAAAGTCAAATGGGAAGGTCTAAAAAGCTTGCTGTCTTTCCTGAACAGGAAGCTGAGACAGAAACGGAGTGCCTGGAGCTAGAATGAGTTTACAGCCCGGACTGTGGAGGCAATAAATGTAGGTTTAGTCTTGAAGGCCAAAGAGCAAAATTGTGTTTGGTAAGATTAAGTAGAGATGTCAGGAAGTCATCCATGTCTTCATAAAAATAAGGCTATTTTTTAAACTTTATTATTAATATTGTGCTGTCTTCATGACCTGGAATAGAAAAAAGCAAGTAAAGAAAATGAATAGATGGATGGGTGTTGTTCTTGTTATATCTTCAGTTGATCTTTTTCTAGTTGAATAAATGTGTTTATAAGTTCAGGGATGTGTAAAATAGGAATTAAAATGTATGACACAAACAATGATATGTATTTAACTGTATTTAAAATATTTATTGCATTATAATCTGCTAATAATGATTTCATGCATTCAGTGTGGTACCTTAAAGGGTAGTTCATATCTTTTGAAAATGGGTTTTGTGGAGTGGTTATGAGCAAATAATATCTTACCTGTTGTAGATAGCTTATTGAACAGCCTTAGTTTGGATAAATGGAGTTTAATAAATGTAAATGGTGTTTTTTAAGAACACGTACAATACAACTTTACATTTGGTATAGTTATGAATTGTATAGTTATTGTGGCAGAAAAGTTTGAATTTTTCTGCTGAAAGTGTTCATGCTGCACCAGAAGTATAGGTAGCCTCATCTGCTATTTGTCCCAGAATTCAATGTAAATAACAGCGTACAGTAAAATGAACTCAGTATAAAAGTTTATAACTTATTATGAACCTCTATGACATTTTTGGGTTGGATGGCAGCAATTCTTTTTGGCTTTGGCCCAGCTCAAATTAGCTATCAGTGCATTCATCCAATAGCCTATATGCCACGGGGGGGCGTGACGTACCTCCGGCAAAATGCAGCACCTACCCGCCACTTCCGGTTCCCATCCACCTCCGTTGTTGCTAGCGTTAGCTCCTAGTAGCAAACCATGACAACGAGCCGAAACGGGAAGCGGCCGCGCGCTACCGGCACTACACGTGAGTACCGTTGTGTCCGCCCACCGGTGGGAACAGCTGTTCCGCGGGGGGGTTTCGGCGAACATTTATCGCGGCTATCCGTAGGGGGAACGTCGCCATGATTTTATATGGTTTTATATGTGTATAGAGTTGTTATTGGTGTGTATGCTGATGTTTTATTAATTGTATTTAGTCACTTATGTTCGTGTCTTTCCCGCTAACCGGAAGTGCGCCGACTGTGTAATGACTGCGGAGGTGCTGGAACGGAAGTCCGTGGCATATAGGCTATTAGAATTATAATGTGTTCTTTCCATATTGAGGCCATTCAAAGATCTATCTGCAACGGGTCAGATATTAATTATTCATAATTTTTCTACAGAAACCCAATTTGGAACATCTGTTGTTTAAATAAAAACACCATAGCAAGTTTTCAAAGTCAAATGCAGAGGGTTTTATTACCTGAAAGTATGAGGCATACAAAATTTCAAGTAACAAAAACAGTGTTTGTTTTCTTTATCACAAGTCAGAGTTTCAAGCAGCCAATCTACAAATTACCATAACAGCCTGTGAGTCATATTTCTGTCAGCACGGGGTAAACCTGCAGCCCTGAGGTGTGTTTGTTCACGGTATGCTTCAAAACTCAATGACAAACCAGAGCTGAAAAGAAATGATGAAATAAAAACCAAAATCTTCTTTTGCCACTTGTGGTGTTGTGTGTTTCCTCTTTATAACCTTGGTTTGGTTTTATCTACGACTAACAATCGACTTTGCTTCTTTCGGACACTGTTGCCACATTTAACACCTACTTTAAAACTGGGCCCCACCACAGAATGAAGAGTTACAAAAACACATGAGTGAAAAACATGTTGAAGATCAAACAAAAGGTTGTTTCATACAGTGATCATCCACCAACAACAACATCAGCAAGGGACAATATTCATTTTCTGGACTAGATCCATGACGATGTAGATTATGAGTGAGGAAATGCTAGTTATAGAGAATGTGTGTATCTGCGTGTGTGTGTGGGAAGGGATGTGATGGAAGCATCAAAGGTCTACGTCAAGGTGAACGGCACAACTCACAATATTTCAGCACACTTTTCAGAAGGTATTCACAGTGAACGACTTTAAAGAGTAATGTGTTACGATTCCAAAACGTAGGTGACCGCTTATCTATATGAGCACGAGTGTCATCCGACTGCTGGGTGGGGCTCAGAGGAAGTTACTTGGCGTTAGTGGCACTGCTGAGCATCTTCCGAACTGCTTGGGCGATGGCGTCACGGTCGATGCCGTGGATCTTCAGGAGCTCGTGAGGTTTGCCACCACGGGGAATGTGGGAAACAGCCAGGCGGTGCAAACTGAATCCAGACTCGTTGACCACTGCTGAGGACAGTGCTTCCCCGAGACCACCTGCGGATATTTGTGAATGACAGAGCGTCAGTTTAAACAATTAAAAATCCACACCTTGTCCAAACAGCAGCTGATTCTTCTTTGTCCGGTCTCGTTTTTGCCATCCCTGTTTGCTTACTCTTGTGCGGCACAGGGTAAGTGTGACTGCTATCTAGGTCACAGTCAGCCCCATGGGCACATGTTCATTTAAGGGAATCTGACAGCGCTTGGCCTCTCTGACTCCCACATTTACAAAACGCACCACAGCACCTTGTTTCCAACGAAGGCACGCAACAAAGCAGCTCGGCCTCAGCCAATGAGTAAACGCCAACACAGCGCATCTGTGACACCGAGCCAATGGAAACCACAACACCCCCAGTGACAAGAACCAATGGTGGGGTCTTAAGCAGCAAAATGCCAAAGCATCTGAAGACTGGAAGGTTAGTGACGGTCTTTAAATATGCAACAACTGAGCAGCAAGAGCAACATTTTTTAGGGAAACGCACCTTCATAGTAGTGGTCTTCAACAATGAGGATTCTTCCCCTGGTGACACGTGCATGGTCAACGATGGTTTTAAAGTCCAGAGGTTTGATGGTGAAGGGGTCGACTACTCTGACAGAGATTCTCTCTGGAAGGCAAGTTTAGAGGAACAGAACAACGCAGTCAAACCTTACCAGTGTAAACCATAGCAAAAAATTAGGATGAATATGAAATAATGAAAACCTTTTCAACTTGATTTTAAAGCATTTGGTTCTTTAATAATTTTCACATGTTTGTGACTGTGACAAATGAGATGACTCCAATTTTTTTTTCTGTTGTGTGTGTGTGTGTGTGATGCGTAATCTTGTAATAATTTTTCATTCAGTGAAATGTTGATGTTTTATGTACCTTTCTTTAAGTGCTCAGCAGCAGCAAGGGCCTCGTGCACCATCACTCCAGCTGCAACCACAGTCACCTGGTCCTCCTTGCTCTGAAACACCACCTAACCAAAGAAAGCAGTGCTATCCTCAGCTTAGTGTGTTTCATGTATTTATTTGGGAGCAGCCATTTAATCATAAATTAAGAACAAACGACCGCCTCACCTTTGCCTGTCCAACATGGAAGTCCTCATTGCTGTTATAGATGACGGCACAGTCTTGGCGGCTGGTTCGAATGTAGCAAACACCCTTTAAAAACAGAGAAATTAACAAGAAAATTAACACAACGTAAGGAACAACGTTTTACGTTAGGGTTTCAGAGCAGAAAGTAGAGTTGCATTTTGAATACCTTTGTTGTTGCAGCCAGCTCCACAGCCTTTTCTGTGGACACACCGTCACTGGGATAGAAAATGGTAGCTCTGGGAATGGCTCTAAACATGGCCATGTCCTCTAAACTCATCAGAGAGGGGCCTTCTTCTCCTGTAAGGTGAATTTTTTTGTTTATTTGAGGTAATTAAGGATATCTTTAGGTGTAATTGCATGGTAGGGCGAGCTGAAGCATGCAGGAGCATAAAGGCCAGACTGGATGCTACCTGGACTATCAAAGGGACATTTGTTCCCTGCTGACAGCTTTCAGGGCAGACACAAAGGGAGAAGAAGGGGACGATTGAGTCAAGGCTGAAAGGCCCAGTGGGTGCAAATAAGGGAAACCGCATTAAAAGGAGTAAGAGCAATAAAAATATATTTATTTAAAATTGATTTGGGTTACTGTGAATACAAGGAAGGAAAGGTGATAGGAGACAGTGTGAAGGGTCAAATGTGAATTTTTTGCAGGGTGTTGTTTGATGGGACAGGTGAAAAGGCTTGTGATGACTGTCACTCGTCGTCAGAAGGTTACTAACCAGTGGACAGACCGCAGTGGGAACCACACAGGTTGATGTTGCTCTCTGAAATCGCTGCCATGCGAATCTGATCATAGGCGCGTGTAAAAAAGGAAGCAAGAGTACTGGCAAACACGACGTTCCTGTCCCGGGCAGCACATCCCATGGCAGCACTGACCTGAGAAAGAAGATTCATTCAACCTTTATTTATACAGGTTAATCCCTTTGAGCCGCAACGACTCATTTACAAGAGAGACCTGAATTTTAACAAACATGATTGTTTCTTAGTGCCTTTATGACAGAAGTTTTGATATGGATAGAAATCACACAAACTTGACTACAACAAGGTTTGCCAGAGGGTCAAATATCTGTAGCAAACCCCAAATCTCTTCGAACCGAAGCTCAAAGCAAGTGAGAGTCTGCCTCAAATCTCTGCAGCTTATTTTACCAAATACACAGATTTAGTGGCATACCTCCTCTCACAGATCATTTCCTTTCCATGAGACTTTCCACAGTCTCGTAACTTATATTATACATGGTCAAAAGCAACGTTGGGCATAAAAATTTTGAGTTGTTGGGAAAAAAAAGTACAATTAATATGGAATTAGATGCTTTTAATGGACTAGTGTTTTGATATTGAGACTTTTTATTCTAATTATCAACCGCAATAGTGCCCTTTAATTTTTTATTTATCCTCATGCATGTAGCCAGATGGTTTCGTCCTCTGCACTGATTAATATTTTACCTCCGAATACTCTTGTCAGGACCGCTTATCATCATATGCACGCATGACCTACATTAGAGTTAGCTGCAGCTGGGAAGCCACTACTGTACAGGAAGACGAATCAGTTTGATTGAAAAAAGAAAAGATAAAATAAGGGAAATGACCAAAACATGCAGTTATCTAAGTATCTATCATAAAAGGCTTTCTGCTTGTTTTAATGCAAAAATATTCTGATTGCAACAGGATGTACCCATCAGAACAAGCAAGAGAAAATAAATCCAAATGTGTTTTAAAGTCAAATGTAAGAATTAAGTGTTACTTTGTCTCATGAAATGAAAATTCTAGTTTTGTAAAAAGGGCTTTAACACGATGCCTCGTCCTGGATCGTACCATGTTCTGCTGAGAGATGTAGCACTCAACAAAGCGGTTAGGATGCTCATTCTTAAAGATCTCAGAGCAGGTGAGGTTACTGGTGTCTCCATCCAGAACCACAACCCGCTCGTTGTAGCGACCCAACTTGGCCAAGGCCATTCCATAGGCCTTACGAGTGGCAATCTGTGAAGAAAGCAGTCAGTCACCAGTTTGTCTGTAAGCATTTATAAACATTTATACTGTAAATGGAGCTAAAATCCAGTCACGGATTTGATTGTGAAATTTAAAAATCTGACTTTGTTTAAAATAAAAATACTTTTATTTGATCTCTAAAATAAAAATAAGTGTTTCAAAGGTCTGCTAAGATAGAGTCTATCTCTTAATATGACTCCTAATGTTGTTTAATGTAAGTCAATATTTACTTTTTAGTTCTCATAATCCAGTTCATTATAAGTTTTTTGAATTAAGGCCTTGTGGACCCATCTTTGTTCATTTGTTCCAGTGGTTTGCAGAGACATAAAACATGTTTAAGACAATTTAAAGATGTTTGTGCAAACCTTTTCTCCAGCCTTGTAGCTGGGCGCACTCGGCATCCTGATGTTCCTCAGGCTGACGGGCGGGGAGTCCTCGACAGGGGTGGGTGGGTGCAAGTGTTTACTGCTGCTCATGATCCGGCTCTGCAGATCCTTTATGACCATCTCAGCCATGTCTTTGGGCAAAACTTTGGCATGCCAGCCCAGCTTATCCTCAGCAGCTGAAACATCATGAGACATTACATTAAAATGTACAAAAACTTGTTTTATTTATCTGTTATCGCTCGTGCTGTGCTACGGACACCCTGAGATTCTGTGTGCTGAGGAGGAAGGACAAACAACGACCTGGAATGCCTTTGCCCTTGATGGTTTTAGTGATGATTGCAGTGGGCTGGTGGCGTGGCTGGCTCAAAGCCTTGCAAAGCTCTTCCACACTGTGTCCATCCACAATGATGGCATGCCATCTAAACACATAGAGACACATCATACATGCATAGATACATTAATTTGTCCTCATTTGATTTACTGTATTGAAGTTTGGGGTAAAGCTTGCAAGACAATCACAAATGCGGTCTTTATTTTACAAAAAAAGAGCTATAAGAATTATAGCTAGAAAAGATTACACCCATCCATCAAATATATTGTTTTGTAAATTGAAAATTTTGAAATTCTATGAATTGGTTGATTACAACATTTTAATATTTATGTATAAGGCCCACAAAAACGCATTACCTTCCAATATTCAAACTAAATTTGTTAAAAGAGAGAGTTGTTATTTTTTTAAAGGGGATAGAAATGTTTGTGAAGCCATGGTTTCGAACTTGCTTGAAGGAAAGATGTACTTTAATCCAGGGTATAGGTTTATGGAATGGTTTGGAGGATGACCTTAAAAATGTCAGATCTCTGTATATATTTAAGAGAAAGATTAAAGCTAGTTTTTTGAAGGTATATGATAAAGTATAATTGAATCTAAAGAAACTGTTGTTTGAGTTGATGTGATTTTCTTTTTTGTATTGCTTTTATTGTATATTATATTTTGTTTAAAAATATTTTGAGGATAAAAGGAGCAGACATCATAAGATGTATTCTTATTCTGCTACCTTTCATTTTGATTTGTGTACAGTATTATTTGTTTTATTGTATGGAATTTTTTGTATTTTAAATTAAATGAATAAACTTTTTTAGATTGGACTGGATTGGATTGGAGTTTGTATTCTTTGGATAAATCCCTCCTTCACTGTTTAACAATGACAGCCTCCAGCTCAATTTTATTACCCGAAAGCTTCACAGCGCCGCTGGTACTTCTCCACGTGATGCTGCAGGGGTGCAGGGTCACTTTGGCCTAAACGGTTGATGTCCATGATGGCCACCAAGTTGTCGAGCTTATAGTAGGAGGCAAACGACATGGCTTCCCAGACTGAGCCCTCTGACATCTCACCATCACCCAGCAGGCAGAACACACGGTAACTGAGGGGCAGAACAAGACAAAAGGGTTTCAGTCATTAGTGTATCTTTCCACAAATACATGTCCTTGTGTGGTGTGTATCTGATGTTTGTAAATCTCTGAGATGATTTTTCCCCAGTCTGGCTCTTAGTGTTTCCAAGATTAAATATATATATATATTTTTTTTTACTTTTTACCACACTCGCTCTTGAGCAAGACGGATGCTTTTTCTTCCCTCTCTTGGCTTCCTCCTGCTTTTTTGCTCTCTGTCCTCTGTATCAGAGCTTCACATCTTCTGAATCGTAAATTACTGTCATGGATCTGATCAGCTGGACTTTCAATGCAATTGATAAAACATTTTTCAACCAAGAGACAGGGTCCTGGAGAGCCCTAATGCCCCGTGGCAGGGTATGCCATGGATCTGTGGGGGGAGTGGAAGATGATGTGCCTTTCTGTGTTGTCTTAGGAGGATGCCGAAGATGTATATATCACTGGACTTATTATAGCAGGGTTTCTGCTTTTTGGCACCGTCGGACACCTATGCTATCAGCTATCAAAGAAGACAGCAGCAGTAGTTTCGGCCATGGCAAAGCTGCCGACCTAATGTGAAGTAGTTTGTGCTTTGAGCTCTCAAACTCAGCTGATTTACAAGCTCAACCGTAAGCATTTTATGAGAATCGTAGGCCACTTGCGGCTTCTGGAACTCGCCAGCCTGTTGGTACCAATCTTGGAGAAGGCTAATAAGCACGGACCGGTGAAAAGCCCACAAATCTGGCCATTTTGGATCAATGAAGTACCAGTAGAACTCAAGGCTGACGAGAATAAACAGTCTGCCTGCGCAAAAAACAACTGTGGCTTATCTGAATCTGACTGCCCAGTTCGGCCTCGAAGTAGGCAGACTTGTCAAATTTCTCCTGGGATGTGTGTAAAATAAGAAGGCTCTGCTCTATCAACCCTGTGCACATGCACCCCCCCATCATCTCAACATCTGTGAACGCTTATCAGAGCTGTACCAGCTGATATCAACATCTTATCAGGACTATGGTGCTATCTGGAAGTGATTCATGGACAAATCTCACCGTCTTGTTGTCAAATGCATATGTAATGTGTCTTTGAATATGCTTGCTTAGAGTTTTTTTATGTCTTAAATCGTGTCCTGACAAAGACAAGGTGTGAAGAGATCTATATTTTTAATACCACCTCATGGTCTTTCCCGTTTTCTATCTAAAGAATAAAGGGCCGCGCTCCTAGGAGCTGCAGCCACGCACTCCGCCCATCTTTCGAATGACTATATGGAATATAATCTTGCTGTACTTTGGTGCAATGATAATAAAGCTTACTCTGATTTTAATTCTGATTCTGATGACTAAAACTGTAGCTTTCTCTTTTACAGGAAAAAAATACACTTTATTAGCCTTTTTGAGAATACTGACAGAGTCAAAATCTCCTCAAATAAAAGTAAAAGTTGTGCCAGAATTGCAATAAATTAGAAGAAAAAAAAAATCTAATCACAAGAACATACATAAGATCTTTCAATAGCTATGAGCTTAATATCTGATTCAAAGATGAAAGCTGCTCGAATGCTAAAACAAAACTGAGATATGACTTCAGCTGCTGCTGTGGTTATTAGAGCAGCAGAATTGTGAGTGCAGAGCGTGTCGCTGCAGCACACGCCCACTGAGTGTGGAAAACCCCAAAAAATGAGAGAGGAGCATTCTGCAAAGCTGACCCTTGAATACCATCCAAAATGTGTAGTAACAGAACATTATGTCTCTATTTATCATTTACCGTTACAAAAGAAAAAAGTGTTTATGCTGCAAAATGTATCTGTGCATCTTTTATTTATTTTGCACCAATTTAAAAAGGATTACCTGGATTTGTCAAAGTATTTGCCAGTGTAAGCCATTCCACAGGCCACACCAAGACCCTGCCCCAATGATCCGGTGGCCACATCGACAAACTGTTGTTTCTGAAATGCACACACAGTGCAGGTGCTGTTAGGATGCAGTGGTTGGTGATGTTATGGTGTTTGGGTGAATCCCTGAGGGAAGGGGTAACTCACCGGGGTCGGGTGGCTCTCCAGAGTCGAGTCCACCTGGCACAGACTGAGCAGATCGCTCTCTTTCAGGAAGCCTGTTTCAACCCACATGGAGTACAGAGCAGGAGCAGCATGACCCTGTGAAGAGAAGGAAAAAAGACATTGATGTTCAAAAAGTCCAACATACAAATACAGAGCGATGTCCAGCTCACTGCAGCTCACCTTGGACAGGATGAAGCGGTCGCTGTTGAAGTTTCTTGGGTCTTCAGGGCGGTACTTCATGGTGTGGAAGAAAAGGACAGACATGATTTCTGCCACGCTGCAGCATGAGGTGGGATAACTGTACAACAGAGAGGATGCTGTTACCCAGAAATACAAATAAAAAAAACTCTCACACACTACTTTAACTTTGTCATCAGGAGCATATCAAATGGTTCATGTTTATATTACTTGTTGGACTGTTAGTCTCACCACAGATACAGCAACATTTTGTAAATTCATCTTCACTCAGACATAAATAGGTCAACTATCGATGCCTCAAGCATTGAAGAGAAATTGTCTGATTAGAGATAGGTGGTTTTTAGTACAATCACTGTGTATAAAAAGTAGGTAATGCTTTAATGAGAAATTATTATAAAGTCACAACATATAGAACCTGTTCCTGCAACTGTGTGAAATCTGAAGGATGAAGCATTTCTCTGTGAAGCTGCTCATTGCACTTTTTCCAAGAAGGAAATACAATTCATAATAGAAGATTTGTAAGCAACACTGCTCTGAACATTTCTTGATTTTGATGTATTTTTCCATCTACTGGTTTCACAAGACAGTTTTAAAATGGATGGATAGATTCCATCCATCCATTCGTCCATCCATCCATCCATCCATCCATCCAGACTTACACGCTTCTTCATTCTGGGTCACAGGGTTTCCTGGTGCTCATGTTGGTCAGATTCCAGTGTAATAAATTCCTCAATTTGTTTTACATAAAGTCAAGATTTTGCTTTTGTTTATTAAATTTTAAGAATAAAACTTACCATGCTGCTAATTTTAACAAATATGTTTGGAAAGTGGCAAGAAATAATTCATCCATACACGACAATCTGTCATGTCCAAACTAAGCCGAAGCTACACTGATGCAAGCTCCTTTTCTTTGCACAACCGGTGGTGATATAAAATAGAATTGAACCGAATCATATTTAATGTTACTTAAACAAGAACACAAACACAGAATGTTGTTCTTCAGGGCTTTCATCTGCATTTTTGTCTTTGTGTGGGTTTATGTGTGTGCAGACTTCAGCAGATAAAACAGCATCTGTGCATGCTGGAAATCAAAAAGTCAGCTACTCCATGGAGTATGAACAGATAAGATTTATTTACTTATGCAAATAATTCTCATTATTTAAGCTGTGTGTAAGTAAGTGGACTATACCCACCCACTTCCAGCTGCAGTGGTCGCCTTGATGGAGTTGATTCGAAGGCGATTGGCGATATTCCTCAGCGCCAGAACTGTCTGCTGGTCGGGTTTGTGATAATCCTCCATGTGGCCAAAATGTTGAGGTTTTCAGCACCAGAAAAAAATGGACCAACAACAATCCTGATGGGTTTGAATGGGCCGGTCTGCGTTTGTAATATACTGTACAGTATATCTTTTTAATGGATAGCACCTTTGAATGTATGTGTGTGCAGAGGGCTGGAGAAAGAGAGGGAGAGCAGAAGAGATGGCGGCTTTATCCTTCAGGGTTATGCAGAAAAGATGCACA
>JBBPBX010000093.1:115663-133157 GCA_038048925.1 Garcialebias charrua | reverse complement strand
ATTAGCTGGTTATTAGTAAAATGAGCAATATGTGACAGTTGTATGTGGGGAAAATAGTGCAGCAGTTTAACAAATAAGTTGGAGCCACGTTGAAATCCTGAAGGAATAAAGAGCTGTGTAGCCAGCTCCTATCACCAGACTATTAAAATAAACTGACAATAAAAAGTTATAAAAGTTATTAACTCTGCAGATAGAAAGGCAAGCCCAACTCATTCTGCATTAATTTTAACTCTAAATAACGTTAAACAGGAAAACTAATTATTCTGGCTGATAACATAAATTTCAAAGGGCTAGAATATTTCAAAGTACCATATTTCCTTGATCTTTGATGACATATGGTCATGGATAAGTGTGCTAAAAGTTTTCTTTCTTTTTTTTTTACAGGTTTGTGTGGAGGTGCAAATACTGTGAGTTTCTAACAGAGAAAAGGGGTAACCTGTTAAAACATTACAGGTTAAAACATGGAAGCTTCACCAGAAATATAACCTTTCCTTGCTTACATCAACAGTGTTTATGCTTGGTTGATGAAATGCAGAAGAGAACTCCAGATGGACAACTTGTGAAAGAGAAGATGGACCTGATGTTTGCATTGAGAAGAAAAGAGGTGGTGGAGTCAGAACCTGCAATATGTGACATGGTGGAATGTTGGCCTGCTCGTTTTACAGAAGATCAAGTAAGTTCATGATTAAAATAATAAGTCCACAAAAAGGTTAAAAACAAAACAAATGGACTTTATTTGTAACTGAAGACATTTTGCTTCTCATCCTTTCTCAAGCTTTCTCAATTCAAAGAAACAATTGTGGGATTGAAGTTATAAAGCTGTGGTATTTTTTATTTATTTTATTTTATTTTATTTTATTATGTATTTTTTTTTTTAGAGAGAAAGAAAGAAAAGAGAAAGTGAGACAACAAAACAACAATTATCCACAAAAAGAGCACAAGGCAAACACACCAAACCTCCGTCCACAATCCTGCAAAGCACATGACAGAGCACAGCAACAAAACATACAAGCATAAAGACTGATAATATTCATGACCTTGCATTAGATTTCTATATATAAACATACCCATACCTACAAGTATATATACAGTATACATACATATATATTTATATTCATTTATATACCCATCTACATATATCTACATATACATCCCTACATCCATTTGTGTGTGGTTGTGAGCATGCATAAGTGAATAAGGTTCCTCCAATAGAACATTTAGTAGCGAATGTGAAGCATCAGAGATCTGTCCCTCCAAAGCCCGAGACAGACGAAAGGGCGATCAGAGCCCAAGACCCCAGGAAGGACCCCGAGCCCAGAGTCCCCAGGACCACCCGAACAGGACGAGCCACTCGTCAACTCCCCAGATCCGACCAAGGGGAAGAACCGGACGAACCCCACCAGGGACCACACACAATGACCCCCCGGGGTCAACAGCGACAAATACACAGGCCCCCGCCGGAGCCCGCTGCACCGATGTAGCCCCAGGGCCGGTCGCCGATGCTCGGGCACCGGGGACGCCCACCCCTCAGGTCCAGACCCGACAGGACCAGAGGACCCGAGCCCCACCAGGCAGCCACCAGGCCGAGCCGACAAACGCCTAAGCGCCCAGCCCCAGATAGTGAGGGTCCCAAGCACGCCCGCGGGCAGAGGAATGCATGTAAGTGCGTAAAGCTCTCACGGGGCAGAGAGCCTTCAGCCTTTCCTGATCCTGAGTGAGGACAGGAGCAGGTGGGAAGGAGGAGAGATCAAAGTCCAGAATCCTATGGTGTAAAGTCAAGACCTTGGGGATGTATGCGGGATTAGGCCTTAGGGTGACCTTTGACCCATCAGGGGCAAATCTGGTACACATTGGATGTACAGACAATGCATGGAGGTCACCCACGCGTTTTGCCGAGCAAAGGGCCAAGAGTAGAGTGGTTTTATAAGATAAGAAATCTATCTTAACCTCGCTCAGTGGCTTGAATGGAGGATCACAGAGAGCCACCAAGACCAGGCTAAGATCCCAACCAGGGGTCAGGATCCTGCTGGGTAGTTTCATTCTTAGCACGCCCTTCATAAATCTTAAAGGGGACCACACATTCAAAATTCACTTTTTAATGTTTTTTTACTCAACTTTGGGTATTTACTTCATAAAAAAACAGTCCAAAGGCCAAAAAAATGCACCCAGTGGTTTATTTACTCTAAGTAGATTTATTTTACTGTGATAAAAACGGCTCGTTTTTGAAATAAACTGGAAGTCAATCGCGCTTGTGACGTCACAGGCGCGAGGACAACCCACCCCAACCTGAGTCCAGCCCCTCACCTAGCAACCCCTGGTTAGGCTCAACCCACTTCTGTATTAAACACATGACTGTTGTTTTTCATGATTTCATCTCATCTTTTGTTTATATGTTATTAATTTCATGTGTACAGCACTTTGTTGCAGCTGTGGTTTTTTAAATGGCTTTATAAATAAAGTATAATTGTTATTTTTATGTTTTAGTTCAATTTTTAGTGTATTTGCGATCGCTCCAAACGCGCAGCCGGCAAAAATTAAACGAGCAGACCCCCGACGTAGGGACCGGCGTCAACGAGCCCCTCTTCTGGCGCGATGGAGCGGAGCTTCAACTGTGCAGCCTCGCAGCAGCCTGGCAGAAGCCTCGCAACAGCGAGGACCTTCTCTTTACCGATTAATTTACGGGAGACACTTGGTGAACTTTGTGTGTCTTGACTGGAACAGCGATAACTCTCAAAGTCTCCGCGTGCAACGAGCGGAGCTGGCGAAAACCGGAAGAGGAACAAGCTAACATTAGCATCGGATTCGGGTGGTCTCATGCTAAAAGGAGCAGCTAATTGCGGCGCGCTCAGACGGGTTTCGGTAAGTTATCTTAAGCTAACACTAACAGTAAGTCAAATGAGTAATAAAAAACGAGCTAATTTTAAAACAACAACACATTACAGATACTGGCTGTGCAGAGGGCGTAAACAGATCGTTGAAGGGCGTGGACTTCAGAACTTCTATCAGAAACCGGTCGTTCAAAACGAAAGTTAAAACTGGCAGAATTAAAAAGGGTATAATTAATTATCTAAGAATTATTTTGTGTATTAAAATGAATTAATATTGTCAAGATAGCACACAGACATAACATAAAATTTTTAAATACTTACATGTGGTCCCCTTTAATATGATTGGATACGTACCAGGTGTCCTGTGTCCCCAACCTTCATGATAGGCTGAAATTGCTGATAGGAAAACTTTAATCGTTGAGAAAGAACTACCTTTTTCCAGTAAGTCCTGAAGGAAAGTCAGGAGCTGAGCCAGGTCGCATGAGAAAGAAATAATATTTCTTTCTGTGCACCAAGCTTCAAAAATATGTCATTTCTGTACATAGAGAGACTGTGTTGACACAGCACGGGCATTTTGGATGGTTTTTACCACATTTTCCGGCAGGCCTGATGCCATCAGCTTGTTTTTTTATGCCAACAAGCTGAAATTTTTAACAGCTCCCAGCCTAAGAGGCGAGACTGCTCTTTCAGGTGACATAGTTTGACCCTGAAGAAGAGCAGTTGGTGTGTCCAGTTCCCTTTCAAAGGCCCTGGATGCTGTGATCCCCTGGGGGTCAACCAAGTTAGGGAGAAGGCCTTTTTGCCGATGTGTTGCCAGGCTGCTCTGATCGAGAGTGATCGAGGGCAGATGCAACCTGTCGTCCTTATTAGACAGAAGTGGAGCAGAATGTCGGTTTTTTTTCTCTCCTTGTTTGGGGTCATGGGACTGAGAAGCTGCAAGTTTTGTAAACGAGCAGATCTCCTGACCCCAATCTGTTTCCTGGATGGGTCTAGTTTACTGGTCCTCAGCCTTAACAGAGCTTTGGAGCCAGATAACCCACCCGGGGTCTGTGTTTCACCCGTTGGGGGATATTGTTTAAGAGCAGAGCTGAACCAGCACAGTGAGAAAGGTCACGTGCTGCCGGATCACTGCTTGGACATTGCGTGTCGCCCATTAATGATAAGGAAACAGCTGTAATGTGAGAACGTGGAGATGATTCTTTGTGCTTGGCAGACTTTAAATTGTTTGGTGATAGAGAGCCCAGTTCCCTTTGAATAACAGGAAGAGGAATCTGATTCAGCCCTGATTTGTTTACACACACAGCAGTTTGATCACAATTGCCTTTGTGAACATGTGAAGCTTGTGGTTGCCTGTGGGCTTCTGCCGTGGCCCCCCCATCGTTAGATTCTGTCGGCGCGCATCCCTGAGGCGCGGACATGTCACGTGTTTGCTTGGTTAGTGTATTGACCGCCCCGTCGTTCACAATGGAGCGGGGGCTGGAGCACGTGACCCCCCTCACCTGTCTCCATGAGGGGTGAGGGGCCTGCTTGCAGACGTCTCTGTGCCTGTCCGCTACAGACGGAGCAGAGGCACCCTGCCGGGGCTCATTGATTAGGCTAACACCCTGTGAGCTGTGAGGGAGGGGGGAGATGGCCCCCTCCCTTTATGACAGCTGGCAGGCCAGAGGGACCTGTTCTGCTGAAGTTATTTGTGTTTGTTTTGTTTTTTTGGAGTCAATAAAACAGAGAGGGGCTGTTTTTTTAGCTTTATTCGTGCTTGTGTGTAATGACATATATGACTTTATGTCACTCACAGCAGGAAAAACATGATTTGTGCATGCAACAGAGTTACCAGCTTTTTGTACCGTGCTACAAATAAAGTCTGGACATGAAGAGATCATTTCCCATACCGCGTGGGCGGGTGATCGTGTAAAGTCAATACGGGAACCTGGTTCATCAGGAACGCTTTTGTCTGGTGTCCCGGTTCGCCGAGGAGGCCCTGTGTCTGACCGACTGGCGGGGGAAAAACCTGTTTTTGCTCCATGCGTGTTCGGTCCGAGGTGGGCCCGGCGGTGGTCTCTGATGGTGCTCGTCCTCGTACGCCGGTCGCTTTTGCGGTGGGGCACGCATTGCCAAGCGGTGTCGAGGCTGCGCAGGTCTGCCCCCAACAGACTCCCGGGGGGTCGAAGCTTCTCCTAGGAATGCCCACCCGGAGAGCTTCAGCATGTTTACGCCTCTGGTCCAGCTTGGTCTGAATTCGATCCAAAGCTTTCCCAAACAATCCCGTCGGTTCTATCGAGTGGTGGAGAAAAGGCACCTTTTGTCCCTTGGGGAGATCAGTTAAAGTCATCCACAGATGGCATATCGCGATGACCACTTCCACCATGCCTCTGCCTTGAGCAACAGCGGCTGTTCCCATCATGAGGAGCACGAAGTATTTTGCCCTACGGGCTTCATCCAGCAAGTCAGCGGCAGCATGCTTGTCCATCGTTACCTGGAGCTGTTGCAGTTTTTCAGCCAGGTAAGCCTGCATCAACGCGGACGCGTTCATGGCGCGCGCCACGAGTCCCTGAGCTCTGTAGCATTTCTCGAGCAGAGAAGCTGAAGCTCGACAAGCTTTGCTGGGAAGAGTTGGTTTTGTCCCGGATGACTTGGGAGTAAGGTGAGACGCCAGTGTGTCCTCAATTTGAGGCACATTGGCTATTCCCACCTCATCCATCCCGTCCACGTCGAGGAACTGCGAGAGTGGTAAGAGCATGGGAGCTCTGGGCTGAGGCCAGGTGCGAGTCAGTTCTGTGAGGAAGTCCAGGAACACGGGCATCCTTTGCCTCGTGGCGGCCTGCTGCTTTGAGTAAAAATAGTTTCCTGCCAGCCTCGTGACCTGTTGACGAGGCAGGGGCTCTGGCCATGGGATGTGCAGCTTGTCCGTTGCTCTGTGACACAGGTCGAACAGAGCAGGGATGGAAAAGTCAGTTTCCGGGAGCACAGGTCCCGGGTTTGGGAGAGGTCTTCTCCCTGTTCCTCCGCAGAAAATTCGCCTGAGGCTGAAATCGAGATCTTGTCCTCGTTCATCATGCTTTGAGTGTCGAATTTGACTGTTAAGTCCACCATAGGAGCCAGCACGTCAGGGCTGTCACCCCATTCGACTCGTGTGCTATCGTGCAGAGCCATGTTCTAGAGCTCTGGCGTGGGAGTGAGGGGCCCTGTGGTGTCTGGATCCGCTGGCACCGCTGGGGCACCCATGGCCTTGGCGACGAGGTCAAAGCGGTGCCGTAGCACCGCCTTCAGCATCTGGCTGCAGTGTGGGCAAAAGTCGGGCGCATCCAGCGCCCTTTTTGCGTGTAACATTCCCAAGCAGACGGGACAAGCCTCATGGGTGTCCGTCGTTGCGAGGGAAAAACCGCATCGGCTAGGACAAGCGCGCAATGTTGGTCTCGCTGTCCTGCTGGTTTTCCTTGGAAGTCTTGTCTTTCGCTTTCCTTTCTCCGGAGGCATGTCCGAGATAAGGCAAGCGAGTCCTTCCAGAATCCTTTTTCTTTTAATTTGAGACGTTTCCTTTGTCGCGTCGCTTTCGCTGGCTAGCCCGCTACGAGTTAGCGGAGGTAGCGGTTGTGGCGCAGTTAGCGCCGTCGAGCGAAGCAGTCTGTGGAGAGAGGAGAAGAAAAAACTTTGCGGTTAAGATAAATAAAATAGCTTTCGCTAGTCCAGCAGTACGCAGGAATAATTCTCTGTACGCTCTGTGTAGGGAGCAAGCTCACCTCTGGTTTATCGATGAAGCAACAGAGAAGTCCCGCGAAGAGAGGTAGTTCAGGTTTAAGTGAGGTGAAGGGCAAAAAAGAGAAAGATGGATGGGCGTCAGCGGCTTAAATACCCAGAGGGCGGGGCCTCTGGCACAACGCTGACGCCCTAGCCGTAAAGGCGTGATTGTATTCCTTCAGGTAATCGCGCATGGGCGCAATTCCCATAGCATATGTTGCACCGAGAGAACAGGACTGAAAGGGAACATCTTATCTCCAGCAAACGTGTTGGTCCACTTAAGGAGTGTACGGTACTTCTTGGTGGGGAAACAGTTTACTTGGGACTCCTCAGACAGATGAAGCCCTCCGGATAGAGGGCGAAACGTCTCTACAATAAAGAAACTGTCCTGATAACCTGACTGAGCATTATTGGAAAGGAAAATATAATTTATTAGGCACGAAGCTTTAAAGACCGTGTAAAGTGAATTTCAACATTTTCTTAAATAAACATTATAAATGTGATAATTGTAATCTTGTAAATGAGTAAAAAGTCTCAAAATAGTAGCTCAATTAATTTTGGAGTTATAGATGAAACTGTGTATGAAGACATGTTTGTTTCAGGATTTTTTAGGCGTGGTTTAAACGTGACCGCGTTTCGTCACGCGGTCCTCATTAGTATAGCACTACCCCCTGCTGCTCCAGCCGTATAAATTGTTCTTCGCATGGGTGGAGCCGTTCACTCGCGAATCGCAGATAGCATCAGATAGCAATAGCATGGATATTTTGTTCATCGTTAGCTAGCTAATCAATTATGCCTCGTTCCTGCATCTTCCCTGGATGTCGCAATGGTCAGGGCACCCACATTGAGACGCAGGAGGGAGTCAGAACAAACCCAGGCTGCTGCTGGAGTGAGCTGCCACCTGCAGCTCCGCGCCGCGCGTGTGTTGTGTGTGTGTGTGTGTGCGTTGAGCTCCTGCCACGCGCGCCGTGAAACGCAGTGACTCGCTGACACAGATGAGATAACTTAGTTATCAACGTGATTACTCTTTATTTTAATCACCAACACAGACCCCGCATGCGATGTGACCGGGTCGGACCGGGTGCAGCGAGTCCGCTGCTCATCTTCTAAAATAGCGCTTATTATTAAACACATAACAGCGGAGTTATGTGTCCTCAACTTTAAAAACAAAACCAGAGTTGTTAGTGCACTAAAAACAGCGTAACTCTTGGAAAAAGGAGCTACTGGCAGCCAGAACTTAGATAAAAACGGAGGAGGTGGATCTCTGCTGTCTGCCTCGCTCAGCTCAGCTCAGCAGAACTGCGCTGAAACCACTCCCATGCTGACACGCCCCCACAGTTTCAGACCAAGGGAAAATAATGTATTTTCATGATTTTTGACACTTAATTTTATAAGGAAAACAATGTTTTTAATCAGTCAGATTTATATGGGTGATTAATAACACATATTTATGCCATGTGACAAACTAAAAACACACATTTAATTTCACTTTACACGGTCTTTAAAGTGATCAGTTCTCATATGAAAAAATATCCATGCAGTCAACAAAGAACAATAGTAAACTCTTCTGTCTTCTTTTGAGCTTTTTGTTTGAGCAGACTGCTTTATGTAAAACTGCATCAAGTGTTAAAATGTAAATATTGCATGAGGGAAGTGAAAATGTATACAGAATGGGTTTTGCAGTCGCTCCAAGCTTGGGTTTTTACTTGAGAAATTCCATCAATGTCTCAGAATGTTGTTTAACTTCAGGTTTTGTTTACGCTATGTCACCCGGAGGGGGAAATGCAGAAGCACTCTCTGTGTTTTAACTTTTACCTGTTCTTGATTTCTATTTCTTGATAAATAATGACAAAGTATTTGTATTCTTGGTTAAAGGCGGTGCAACAAACATTTCTAGATGACAGTCATTGAAGAGAAGGTTGTCCTGCCACCTACAGGAAGGTATTGTTAGTATACAGTATTTGAGTATCTGTCTCGTGAGCAGAGAAGAAATTATTTTAAGTTGAAGGACTCAAAACCACCCAGTCAGTGAGCAACAAGGATAGTTCAAGCTTGCTTCTGCAAGCTTCACTGCACCTCTGAATGTGAGAGAAATGAGAACTCAGTGCTCTGAGAAGTTTGTGTAGGCTTATTGTTACAAATTTTAGACAAATTTTCTGCCAATTTTGTCAGTAATATGGAAAGTACATAGAATATACAACGATTGGTTTAATAAAAAAATATCAGAATGGTACACTGATTAAAGTTGGACATGGACTGAAGTTGTTTCAGTTCACAATTCCATATATTTCCCCAGTTTTGAAACATAACGGGTTGCATCAGAATTCTTGTACAAGTTGTGAAAAGGTTGAGTTAACACCTGAGTCTTTCTTTATATTTTGCTTTAAATCAGCCAGACTTTTTAAAAATCTTCTTACATGACCTTGATTAATATTCAGGCTTTCAGAAAACATTTCAAAGAAGGTATTTTCCTTCAGATTTTGAATGGCATTGCACTAATTGTTTAAAACAGACTTTTATAGAGGAATGTCTTTTAAAACGCCTTACTCTGCTGTGAATGACGCATAAAAATACTACCAAACAAATAATGAATGAACAACTCTTGTATCAACATATAACAGAAAACTTACAACAGAACCACGTTTAAATTAGATACAGGTAGTCCTCGACTTACGGTGGTCTTGACTTACGGCAATTCGATGTTATGTCACGCATCTCATATATTTTTTTAATCTTATTTTATGTTCTTGATTTTATGTGTACAGCATTTGTTGCAGCTGTGGTTGTTTTAAATGGCTTTATGAATAAATTATTATTATTATTATTTTGAAGCCGATTACGCAATTTCCGGCAGTGTTCTGCAGTTTTCGGCAGTGTTCTGCAGTTTTCGGCAGTGTTCGGCAGTTTTCTGCAGTGTTCGGCAGTTTTCGGTTAGCTTCGGTAAGCTCCCGCTTCGACAGCCGGCTTTGGACGGACCGTGTGTCTGATGAGAGGTTGCTTCGCTTGAATACATGAGCTGGAAACGCTCAGTGAACTCTGTAGACGTCTCAGGCCCGGAGCAGCAGCCGCCGATCGCTCCGCCACATCCCACCACGCCGGCCGACACCACCAGCTCACAGCGGGATCCGGTGACCATCCCGCCGCTACTGTCCCTGCCATCAGCCGGCCCCACCGGGGACACGGAGCCGCCGGGCGGCGGAGAGGCCTGCTGCAGCCGGGAGCTCGCCTCAATGCTCCGCCTGGCAGCCTCGGATGTTGGTGGTACAACGAGCTAACATGCTAAGATGTGGAGAAACGGCTCCACCAGCTCCAAGTAAGTTATTAACTCTATTTCCTTTCATTATGGCTCCAAATGTATGGAGTTAACATGCTAACAGGCATTACTGTAAACAGTTTGGACCACGTGAAGCAGCAGGAAGCTGCAGAGCTCGGACGTGCAACGAGCTAACATGCTAACAGACGGAGACAGGCTTCAGCAGCTCACAGTAAGAAATTAACTATTTTTTCCTTCATTATGGCTCCAAATGTACTGTTTTTTGATAATTATGTAGGGTACTGTGTTAGGATAGGCGAAGTGCTTGGTAACTGTACAGTACCGTACATGTACGTGCAAAGGTGGGCACAGACCGCTAGAGAGCGCTAAAGCGCTAATCCGCTTACAGCGGACCTAAACTTTTTGTCAGCGTTTTTGTGGTTTGACTAACTTTTATAATTCATAAGCGGATTTGTGCTATTTTTATTTAAAATGCAGTACCGCTAATAACTAATTATCTATCAGTAAAAACCAATAAACTTATTTACAAGCTCTTATGCTGGCTCCGTAGCTGCTTGTTTTACCTTTTTCCCCACCGTAAAGAGCAGAGAGGAGGGAGGGTTGGAGGGGGAGGGAGCAGAGCGGAGAACAGACTCGGATCTACCATGTAGGCAAATGATGCCGTTGCCTGGGGATCCCAATCAGCAGGGGCACCGGCCCCGCCGCGCCCCGGCCAGTCACCTACATCCCTAACATTGATCCTGCTTGTTAATGTACATTTAACATAAAAATAATTATAGTTACGATGAAAACGATCATTAAATACGCAATACAAAAACCGGTCGATTTCTTTATCCCCCTACTAAAAATGGACTATTCCATCTTGACATCTTCCGGGTCAGAGGTGAACTCGGGGGCTAATTCTGTGGCTAGCTGGTTGTGCTGGGTTTCTTGGATAAATCCGCAGAGAACCCCGCTGTTTCAAGCCAAATTAACGCGGCCGGAGGATTTTATTGTGTGTTTTGTGTCGACCACTCGACGGTGAGTCGTTAGTTTTATGTATTTTAGTTACTTTTCATTAAATCTGTTGACTGCCTATAGAATCTTGACATCTTCCGGGTCAGAGGTGAACTGGACGCTAACTCTGTGTCTAGCTGGTTGTGCTGGGTTACTAATGGATAAATCCGCAGAGAACCCCGCTGTTTCAAGCCAAATTAACGCGGCCGGAGGATTTTATTGTGTGTTTTGTGTCGACCACTCGACGGTGAGTCGTTAGTTTTATGTATTTG
Source organism: Garcialebias charrua (assembly GCA_038048925.1). Taxonomy (NCBI): domain Eukaryota; kingdom Metazoa; phylum Chordata; class Actinopteri; order Cyprinodontiformes; family Rivulidae; genus Garcialebias; species Garcialebias charrua. The sequence goes on along the minus strand of JBBPBX010000093.1, from coordinate 122,052 downwards.
GGTTACTTTTATGTATAAATGCGGTGGCGACACACCCGTGTATTTGAGATTTAAAAGTGGTTTTAGGGATTAAAAGATCATTCTCTTTTTTGTTAATTTCGTGGCCGAATAGAATATATGTACGTAAAGTATTAAATAAATCCTTTGATTTTTGTAATTTCATCCTTTTAGGATCATTTTAGTTACTTTTCAGTTGGCAGTGTAGTGCAAATATTGCATAACGCTGCCGGCTACCAATTGTCGAATATAAATAGCGGATTAGATTAGCTTCCCCTAATTTTCATAAGACATTTGTGCTTTTGAAATTGTGGACCTAAAAAAATTAATAAGCGTTTTAGAAATTGTGGAACTAATTTTTTGATTAGCGTTGCCCACCACTGTGTACGTGTGTAAGTGACGGCTAGTTCCGACTTACAGCGATTTTCGACTTACGAGCGGGCGTAGGAACGGAACTTGTTCGTAAGTCGAGGACTACATGTATTTAGGCCAATGGTTACCAACAACTTGTCACACAGATGCCATTTGTTCCAAATTATTTAGCTGAATCTATAAAAAATCTACAAATATAACAGAGTTTGATACCTAAAAAAAGTATTTAAACACCAACAAAGCTCAAACAAATATTTGGTGAAAACTTGACACAGTAAATGATCCACAGAAACATACCTCTTCTTTTATCCACCAGTTGTTCCGTTTTCTTATTTTTAGGTGCACACTTTAATGGACTTGACAGAAAATAAACAAAACAGCAGCTAAAGACAAACCAATCAAATAAATTTTAAAAGCTTTGAAAAGACCTACTGAAAAACCGAAAAACTATTGATCAAAACCGGTTTGTTACAATAAAGTCTAGTTGATTGGAAACAATAAGTAAAGAAATTAGAGATGGTGTAAAACTTTTGCACATTTCTGTGTAATATACATGCTTTTCATGTTATTTTTAATTACATTAAATTTTTCAAACAGAGACCAGCTTGAGCAATAAAGGAAGAGTGGTGGCGCAGGGGTTAGAGAAGGTGGGCCTGTGGTCGGAAGCCGGTCACTGGTTCAACTCCCCAAACCAACAACATAAATATGTGGGTGCAGGAGAAACACCCACATTTGCCTCCACCGCTAGTGGGCCCTCCAGCAAGGCCCTTAACCCCCACCATCTGCTACCCTGAGCATCCTAGATGGCAGCTCTGCTCAACACAGAGGGCCGTGGTAGCTTGGTGGTCTGTGTTTGCATCAGGAAGGGCATCCGACATTAAAATAATTGACAAGTCTTCATGTGCATTAGCTCGCTGTGACAACCCCAAGGAAGGAAGCAGCCAGAAAAACAGATTGACTAGCTTTAGCAATATGTTAGCTGTGTCACAATGTACCATTTAACAACAAACACCAGTTTGGTACACAAAGAGGAACTGGGCCAGAGACGATCCTGCATCAGTCATTTTGAAAGCCTTTTTCTGAAAGCCTTGTTGTTTTCTTAGTACAACACCAGAGGACACTGTCTTCCCACTAAAGTTGTAACAGCTGCGAAAGACACAGAAATGCTTTGACTGGTTGCATCCAGTAACCTCGCCAAAAACTGAGAAAGATTTTGGAAGATGATCATTCAGATAATTAATTGTGATATCAATACAGTGACGTGGAGTTAAAGTATTACACCAGGAGTGTTAAAACCAGAGTGAAATCTATAAAAAGCGTCAGTGTTTGGTAACAATGACACGAGGTCAACACACTGAAATGGAGCTTGTGATTGATGGCTGTCATTACTGCAAATCATTTCATTTCATCCAGATCTTTCTCCGTCATGTCATCATCCCTGTGGATTCCCGTCCTTTGCTGTAGATGGAAGGTCACGTCACCTCTGCTTTCTCCAGCCAGGGTGATGCCAATCCTCCAGCCCCGTACTTCCGTCCGACATTGTCCTTCTCTTAGATTCCAGCGACTCCTCTGGGCTCCTGGGTCCTGTCAGAAGAGCTTCTCTTCACAGAGCCCCACAGGTGCCAGCCAATGGCAGCCCGGCAAGACAAGGACACGTGATGGTGTTCGGCCAATGTCTGACACCCACAGCTGCGCACTTTCTGGAGGGAAAGTATATTCAGAAAGCATGAAGGTTTCTATTTTTAAATCGCTCAGGCTGGAAAAGAGGAGCAAAGCCACCACTTTGGAAACAATGCCTTAATGTGCTGATGTGATGCTGAGCTCAGGTGAGGAAAAATCACATTCACAGCAACGTTTGCCCCGAATGACTAATGGAATTTCAGAAATTGGCACATACACACAGATATGCCAATGTGCACAAAAAACATGCTCGCATACTTTCACACAAAAAGCAGTTTTGTCTCATTCGCGTGCCCAGATTCTCACACTCTGGTGGCTCTCATATGTCACTTTAATGCCAGTCACTTCTTGCGGCTCAAGCCCTTTCCTCTCTGCTCTTATCAGCCCATTTCCTTCAGTTGCCAAGCAAGTCACCGTGATGACATGGTGCTTGGCCTTCTTTCTGAGAGCTGTCTGTCACTCAGAAGCCACACCTACTGACAACGAACAAGACAAATGCATTCAGGATTTATAAGTGAACCGTCTAAGGAGCATTTACTCACGTCCACCGATACTCATTCTGGATTAGGAACTGAAGATTCCCTGACAAAACAAGAAGTGAAAACAGCAAAAGATGCCTCAATGATTGAGGCTCAATCACAGTATGTGATCTAAAAGTACCACTGCTAAAATAAGGTGAGATAATTAGGGCAAAGAGGACTGAATGAGCTATTTTAATGAGTGAGAGTTTCTGATCAGCAGAGGAAGTGGGTGAAGAAAGAACAGAGGGGAAAAGAAGCCGAGTTGAGACTGAGCGTGCGTCGTGGCCTCAGCGGTGAAGTTGACGATGCACTGGGAGAACAGCTGCGCTGCAGGGCTTTCAGGCTCCATCACTACTGTTCTCCTTCAAGCAGCTCCACCAACACACACACTCCCAACTCGCTCGCACACTCACACGCAGCTTTCATAAACATGCAAAAGCACAGGCTGTTGCATCAATGCACACAAATATGCTGCAAAGAGAACCAGATTTCATATTATGCATGTTCGGATCTGGGTATTGTGTCAAGTCACAAATTAGCGTTTACCGGTAGTTTTGATTGTTTCAAAGCTTGAGAGCAAAATGACAAAATCAGTTTCAGAAAGATACCCAGTAAAGATGCAGAGAGCGGAAAGTCTGAAACACTAGCTTGTAGCTTATGGGAACGGTTGTACAACTCTTACTGTAACCTGATTTACAAATTAAAAGCCTAGCATTTCTTAAAGGAATGTATATCACCTGTCATCTTGAGCTTTAGACTATGACTTTCCTATGATAATAAATGTGTATTGTGTAGAAAACTGTGCATGTATGTAGAATATCTCATGCAATATGATGAGAAATGACACGTGTTAATCAAATACTATCTCATTATCTGTAAAACTGATTTAATTATAGCCTTTTTTTGTTGTTGTTGTTGTTGTCTTTGGCTCAGTTGGATGTGTCAATCCCCTTCGTTTAAGTTGACTCCAATACTTAATCAGTTGTAGAGGCACATTAAATACTTCTCTCTGACAGTTTCACTAAAATCTGTCCACTGCTTTCTCAAGTATTTTGATAAAGACTGACATGAAAAAAAAACATTCTTATCCACTGTCATATTTCACAATGACTGCAGAAAATAAAAGAAGGGAATGAAAGAACAAAAAACAAAATGTGTTAGCACTGTAAGGGTAAAACACAGCAGATGTGCAGCTTGAATTGCACATGTAAGCTAAACACGTGTTCATTTCCCTTCAGAGATGGGTGAAACAGATTGTTTGCACAGAGCCCTCACTACTGGAAAAAACGACAGCAACAACATTCTTCTCCATTTATGCTTTTCCATTTGTTATTTTGTTTATCACAGAAGATGTCTTCAAAGTGACCTCCTGATATCCTCTTTTCTTTTTCTTTTTTGCAATGCTGCATCAGTAAATCTACATTTCAGAGACCTGACTCAACCTTGTTAGATTTTGAGAAGAAGAAAAAAAAAAGAGTTGTTTAAAAATAGCAGCAATACACTTTGTTCTTGGCCTCACTCAGTAGAGATGAGCTCATCAATCCAGTTTCAATCCAACTTAGTTTCTCCAGGCTTAGGCTGTTCAAAGAGCTATCTACAACAGGTAGGATATTTAATGTTCATTACCTGTCCACTGAACCTCACGTTAGAAATTCTAAAGTACAGTGGTGCTTGAAAGTTTGTGAATGCTTTAGAATTTTCTATATTTCTGTATAAATGACCTAAAACATCATCAGATGTTCACACAAGACCAAAAAGCAGACAAAGAGAACCTAATTAAACAAATGAGACAAAAATGTTATACTTGGTGACAAAAAAGTTAAATTGTGTCACCTGGAGATTCTTTTTGGATGAAATGTTTCATCTTTCCTCTGAAAGACGTCAGACTTCATCAAACTGCAGACGAGCAGCAATGTTCTTTTTGTAGAGCAGTGGCTTCCTCCTTCAACCATGACCACCACTGTTCTCCTGATGGTGGACTCATGAACATCAACATTAGCCAATGTGAGAGAGGCCTTCAATTGCTTACCGGTAGAAGTTACCCTGCAGTCATTGCTCTTGGAGTGATCTTTGTTGGTCCATCACTCCTGGGGAGGGTAATGATGATCTTAAATTTCCCCCATTTGTACACAACCTGTCTGACTGTGGATTGGTGGAGTCCAAACTCTAGATGGCTTTATAACATTTTCCAGCCTCATGAGCTTCAACAACTCTTTTTCGGAGATCCTCAGAAATCTCCGTTGTTTGAGCCATGATACACTTCCACAAACATGTTGTGAAGAGCAGACTTTATAGATCCCTGTTCTTTAAATCAAACATGGAGTCCACACACATCTGATCAACATCCTAGTGATTTAAAACTCCTGACTCGAAAGTCAACCGCAAATTAACTTCTGATCCTAGAGGTTCACATACTTTTGCCACTCACAAATACTGTATGTAATATTGGAACGTTTTCCTCAATAAATAAATGACCAACTGTAATATTTTTGTCTCGTTTGTTTAACGGGGTTCTCTTTATCTGCTTCTAGGACTTGTGTGAAAATCTGATTATGTTTTAGGTCATATTTATGCAGAAATATAGAAAACTCTAAAGGGTTCAAAAACTTTCAAGCACCATTGTGTATACACACAATGGTGCAATGGTTCTTGGGGATCATTCTCCACTTGCTTCTGCCGAGGTCGGACTCATCAACTCCCTCTCCGCTTTGCTTTGCTGCTTTGTCTGTCTGTGAAACTGCTTCTGATTCTCTCTTGTATATCTTCCAAACCATAATTATGGACTTGTTTGGCCAGTTGGTCCCTCAACTGATAACATTTCTTCAAAGAGGAGACAGGCTTTAGGCGAGCCGATTTGCCCTGTTGGCATGCACGCAGCTGGATATCTCATCGACTTGAAGACTTGATGACGTGTGTATCTCTGCTGCCACCTGTGGATTTTAAGGACGCATATTTAATTGGATTTACGATAACTGATTCCTACTTTTTGGATTCGGCTGGTTGCTGGTTTTATCTACAATCAAGGAAGTCGTCTGCAGCAAATTGGGACCCGAACATGCTGCTTGTCTTTGTGATGCCTTGGTTCGTGCTCGTGTACCCAAACTCAATTGCCTTGGGCAGAATGGATCAGATCTCGGGGATTTTTACTCAGGCACGTTCCATCGGTGTGGCCACGTAATTTGGACATTTCATAACCGTTTTGGACCAACACAGACGCAAGGTAGATGTCCTTATGTTCTGCCTGTCCCCAAAACAACTGTATGTTTATCTGAAACAGGCTACCCCGGCTGGTCTTGAAGGCCACATAATCTGCCTGGAGGACATGCAATCTGACGCTGTCACCCCCTCCCATCGGGGAATTCCACTGACAACCAGAGTGAACCAGCTGAATAAACATTCTGTCATCATTTCAGGACTCTTGGATTCTCATTAGCGTTGATCTTGGCCATTCCCCAACATCCCTCGAGAATGTTTACGGATCTCACCAGAGGGAGCTGGTTGATTATTCCATCCTTATCAGAACTCTTACAGTGCCCTCGTGAGCGTACATGGACATTGCTCACTGCTCTCAGTGTCCCCCCCTCCCACGCGGAATGTCTATGTCACTATGTGCTTGTTTGTGCGAGGTGTTTTTTAATATTAGTTTTTCTTCTCAGGCAAGAAGAAAGATTTTAATAGGATTTTTTTCGCCTCCAATTCCTAATGTGTCCAGTTTCATTACTTTTTGTCTGTCTAAGCAGATCTCACTTGTAAATGAGTCTCTAGGCTCAATGTGACTTATCTGTCTAACTAAAGGTTGAATGAATATATATATATATA
>JBBPBX010000093.1:86318-110693 GCA_038048925.1 Garcialebias charrua | reverse complement strand
TATATATATAGCTGGTATATAGTTGGGTTATTAACCCCACAAGAAACACACACAGATAAACACACAATCATCGGCCTTACCACATGTGAATAATTCAAGATTACTCTAGAAGAAACCATTATCCCAGGCAGACAGGTAAGCTGATACAGTGAACCTCGTCCCAGCATCCTCCTCGTCCAGCTGCGCCTCACCTCTCATCAAATGTTGCTGCAGCTCACTCTCTGACCAGCCTGCTGGAGAAAGAAGATGAGGCCTTGCTCTTGTTGTTGTCAAGCCTGACTCGTGTGTGAAGAAGGAGCCAGCTGTTCAAGTGAAACAGGTAGGATCATCACAACACTGACAATATTGGCTCACTAAAAACTGATGCACGAACAGAAAAACTGAATGTCTGAAGATTTGATGCAGTCAGTTGTTCTGTTCCTTCTGTTTGAAAGCTTTCTTTCTTTTCCATAATAACTTATGCACTGAATCAGACACTGATTGGATATTTTTAGAAAATGTATCTTGCAATATACTCTGATGCATGCTCAATAATCCAGGTAGAAAAATCCAAAAAAGCTAAGTCTGGTCCTCTGGACATTCAAAAAACAAAACAAAACAAAGCAAAAAAAACTGTAGAAACGTTTCGTCTTTCGTCCGAAAGACTTCCTCAGTCTGAGAAGCTGTGTTCAGCTCAGTCTTATAAATAGCACCCTCTCACAGTGGATCAACCAGTTGGCTGATGACAGCCGAAAACAGCTGCTCACATGATCAAGATTGTTTTGTTTTTTGAATGTCCAGAGGACCAGACTTAGCTTTTTTGGATATCTTGTAATATGCTGAACTGGGGGGTTATGACTGAATTTAATCCTAATTTTGGCTGTTTGGAACAGCACTAAAATAAAACAAACTGAGCTGAATCAAACTGTAAATAATAAAATTTAAATTAAGCTTTTGCATTTTTTAAAGTTGTTTATAAGCAATTTTTGTTGTACGTTTTACACATCAGAACAGAATACCTTCAACAAACATGACATCAGACTCTGTTGGCATGTGTTATTGATGAAATAAAATTATTTTAGTCCAGATTTAATATATTTAACTCTGATGTAATAAGTGTGCTATGTTAAACAGTTGCTGTTCATTATTTGTTAATTAATTTATTCCTGTTACACCAGGAGGCAGCAATAACAAAATTTAGACAAGTTTTAAGAGGTCTTTTGAGGGTCAAGGCTATCATTTGGTCATTAATTTTTTATAAAGGTGGTTTTAATGTGTAGATGTAAGTGTGGCACAAGTACAAGTACTTTTTGACAATCAGGCTGAAATGTATTTTACAGAACAATACTTATGTAACAAATACCATAAAAGAAAATATAAGATCCCATATATCTTCCCAAGAAAAGATAAAAAGACAAAGATATAAGATCCCAAGTCAGCATTGGGTCATGAAGCCCAGTTAATTTGTAAATTAGCTTTTTATGTTTTTGTAAAGATTCTTTAAATTTATGTTACTATAAATGTTTCTATCAACTTTTAAAGGAATAGATATACAAAAACTCAGCGGGTACCCCTAAGTTATTACAGCTAAAAGCCCTCAGTCCCAATTCATGAGTTTAAAAGTGGCACCTGTAACAGGAGAAACGTTGCAACAAGACCGAGTGAGGAGGTGATCACTTACTTTTTCATTATGAACACATGTGGCGTTCTGTTAAAGGAAACAACCCATTTCTTTTGACCATGGCATGAGAACGTAACTGCAAAAACAGCCAAACAAATGTTTTCATCATCTAAATGACCTTAGAAAGCAACGTCATCATGCTGCACTTATGAGTTTATAACTCGTTTTAAGGACATTACTGTAATGAGGAAAAACTGGGCTTTCATTTTTTCAAAATGTGCTTTTTTTGGTAGTAGAATATTCAATTAACTTTAAATTTTCACATACACAAACATTCAATGTCTGGGTAAATGTTCAGTTTGAGATGCTCCTTAAAAAGAATATTTATCAATAAGTTTCTATAGCTGGATTTTTCAGCATTGTTTGCCCCAGTGGACAGAGTGTGGTTAAATCTATTTTAATGGCACTGATGAAATACATTTTAATATAAAGGGTTTTATTATTTCCAAAAAGCAAATATTACCATGCTGCACCCTTTCACAACTTGTTTCAATTCATGTCCTGCTTAAACCCCAGATTATGGAGACTAAGATTACAGAGAAGAATTGTTTAGTCAATCTGACCCCGATGCTCCCACCACTGTGCTGAACAGTTTGGTTCTATTTGTGCCGGAATCCACGCACATTGCTTTTGTGCATCACAATCAACGTGGAATTGAGCGCACATGAGAGAGTGGCCGACTCCGCCTTTGACACGCCTCCATATAAATATGCAAATTCATTTAAATATGCCCTGCACCAGAGGAATGTCGTCATTGCTCTATTGCAAATCATGTCGAAACGTGGAAAAAAGAGGAACTTCACGGACTGTGAACTGGAGACACTTCTGAGTGAGGTAGAGGCACGGAAAAAGGTTTTGTTTGGCACGCGTAGGCAAGGGGGGTTCGGGGGGTTCGAACGAACCACCCACTTTTAAACGAGAAGTTGACCAAGCTATACTAACATGCCTAGATAGGTCACTGGGAAGCGCGTTTGCCTTCCGTCCCAAACCTCATGAGTTCAATTCCCACATGGTGCAACGTTTTTTTTTTTTTATTCATTCCAGATTTAAAGAACACAAGAAAACTATTTAAAAAAAACAACAAGAAATAAAACAATACATGAAATGAAAGGAAGCAGAAGATTTCTTGTTGTTTTTTAAATAGTTTTCTTGTGTTTTTTAAATCTGGAATGAATAAAAAAAAAAAAAAAACGTTGTACCATGCGGGAATTGAACTCATGAGGTTTGGGACGGAAGGCGAACGCGCTTCCCAGTGACCTATCTAGGCATGTTAGTATAGCTTGGTCAACTTCTTATTTAAACGAACCGCACCTCATAAGGCCATTGTTGTCAATATTGTTGCCACTATTTTGCGCATGCTTTTGTATCCACTCATCTAATTGCGTCCATGTGGATGTAATAATTGTTAATCATGTGTGTTTGGTGGGAATAATAATTATTTTCACATCATGAACAGTTTCTCAGAATCACCTGTAAGTGTCGCCAATGGAACCAAAACCACAGAAACGTGCGTACGCCAGCCTTGGAGTTGCCGTGGGGCTGCGCACATTTCCACGTTCAGTTCTGTTTTGATACATACAGAGTTTTGCGTGGAAAATGGCGTACGCAAGGTTTTTGTGCGTACGCACCGTTGATACATGAGGCCCCAGGTGTTCCACCTCCTGCCTGTGGCTGAACTCATTGTTGTTTGTGATGCATCCAACCACCGCTAAATCTTGTATCTGTATTTTTTCTGAACCACTTTGGCCTCGGTTGTCCTCAGGCTGTTTCTGTGAATAGCAAGTTGGTCACCTGACCTAATACATTTGATTGTACATGATGATTGATTGTTTTGGAAGGGTGTGTTTAGCACGTTAAGCCTACTTCTGAGATTTCAACAGGAGGTTGGCTTAAAACACATCAGTGAAGGCTACCAGGGGAGAGATCTGGTTGGCAGGCCGCAGACCGACGAAGTCCTCTGGATGGGGGATGAAACGTTTCTCACTTAAAGAACCTGTCATATCATATCAGTCAGAAATGGCAACATCAGCATTAGATAAAGGGCTTTCAATGGCTTAAAGCCTACCTGCAACATAGCCTGGTTGTGAGAGCATGATCTGTTCTGGGAACCCCCCAAAAAATCTGTTCCAGGACCAGAAGCACGATCCGTCCCGTGCGGCCATATTCAGGGCACTGGAGTGGTGCGCCCAGAATCTTCCTTTTTCTTGTAACGAAGAGGAGCTAACTGCGCATGTACAACTTCTAACGATAGACTATTGGCAAAGATCCATGTGCCCCCAGGGGGGAAATAAGTCATCAATCAGAGACAATGTTTCTGAAAGGAACAACTTTACTTATCATTAACTATATAATATTTATCTTACACAACTATATAATATATACAGGGAGTCCCCGACTTACGAACAAGTTCCGTTCCTGCGGCTGTTCGTAACACAAAAACCGCCATAAGTACACACGAGCCACCACTTATACACGTACATGTACGATACAAAACAGTTACCAAGTTACCAAGCACTTCGCCTATCCTAACACAGTACCCTACATAATTATCACAAAACACATACAGTCCAGGGCTAAAAAATAAAAAGTTAATTTCTTACTTTGAGCTGGTCAAGCCTGTCTACGTCTTTTAGCATGTTAGCTCTTGCACGTCCGAGCTCCGCAGCTTCGTGTTGCTTCACGCGGTCCAAACTGTTTACAGGAAGGACTGTTAGCATGTTAAGTCCATACATTTGGAGCCATCATGAAAGGAAAAAGAGTGAATAACTTACTGGGAGCCGTTTCTCCGCGGTGTCCATCCAAAAAGGCTGCGCCGCGTTAGCTGATGTTAGCCCCGCCATTAGCTGCGCCCGTTAGCTCGTTGCTCCTCCGGTGCAGCTCGCTGTCTACTGCTTCACGCTGTCCAAAGCGTCATTTTCCTTTGTCCACCCGTCCCTCCACAAAACCGTTGTTCAGCTCCCAGCTCTGATCGGACACGGTCCGTCCAAAGCCGGCTGTGAGGCCTGAGCTAACCGAAGCTAACCGCAAAATGGCGGACACTGCCGCCATAGCTGCGCCCGTTAGCATGTTAGCTCGTTGCTCCTCAGATGCAGCTCGCTGTCTACTGCTTCACGCAGTCCACAGCGTTGTTTTCCTTTGTCCATCCGTCCCTCCGCAAAACCGCCATTCAGCTCCCAGCTCTGATCGGACACGGTCCGTCCGAAGCCGGCTGTGAGGCCGGAGCTAACCGAAGCTAACTGCAAAATGGCGGACACGGCGGCAGTGCCGAAAACTGTCTGAAACTGTCTGAAACTACCGGAAACTGCACAAATAGGCTTAAAAATAATAATAATAATAATGATACTTTATTTACAAAGCCATTTAAAACAACTACAGCTGCAACAAAGTGCTGTACCCATGAAATCAAGAACATTTAAACATATTTTAAAAAATTATTTTTATTTTTTATTTAATATTTTTATTAATATGATGCGTTCGTACAGTCGGATCGCCGTAGGTCGAGACCGCCGTAAGTCGAGGACCACCTGTATATAGATAGATAGATAGATAGATAGATAGATAGATAGATAGATAGATAGATAGATAGATAGATAGATAGATAGACTTAATTAAAGTTAAAGTAAACACAAAATTTGATCTCCCCCGAGGCCGTTAGCAAGAGTTCGTCTGCATTCATCAGGCCTTGTGTGTCAAACTCAGCTGTCGAGTCCCCGACGGGTGCCGCCATGTCCATACTGTCCCCCCATTCGACCTAGCCTGTCCACTGTCCTCAGTCCTCCAGATCAATGTTCTTAAGCTCCGGCGTGGGAGTGAGCGGTTCTGTGAGGTCCGGGTCCCGTGTTGGCGCGGTGCCGCCCATGGCCTTGGCCACGATGTCCACGCGACGCTTCCTAACAGACTCTGTCATCTGGCTGCAGTGCGGGCAGGAGTCGGGGGATTCCAGCACTGTTTTAGCGTGCAACATCCCCAGGCAGACGGGACAGGCCTCGTGGGTGTCCCGTCGCCAAGAGGGAGTAGCCGCAGCCGCTAGGGCAGGCACGGGAGCTGGGGCTCGCTGGCCTGCTGGTCCTTTTAGCGTTTTTTGCTTCCCTTTCTCGGGCGCCATGGCTGAGAAAGTTGAGCTTGTTAGCTGTGTTAACATTGTCCGAAGACATCTCTTTCGTCGCGTCGCTTTCGCTGGCTAGCCTGCTACTCGTTAGCAGGGCAGTGGTGTGACATAGTTAGCGCCGTCGAGCGAAGCCGTCTGTCAAGAGAGAAGAAAAAACCTCGAGGTTAAATAAAAGATGCTGGACTAGCTTTTGCTAGCCCAGCCACACGCAGGAATTTTCTCTGTGCGCTCAGAGTAGGGAGCGAGCTCACCTCAGATAGAGCAATGTAGCTACAGAGAAGTCCCGCGAAGTTCAGGTATAAGCGAGGTGAAGGGCATAAAAGAGGACGAAAGATGGGCGCACGTGTCTTTATACCAAGAGGGCGGTGCCTCTGTGGTGATGCTGACGCCCACCTGCCGTAAAGGCGTGAATGTATTACTTCAGGTAACCGTGCGGGGGCGCAATTCCCATAGTAATATGTTGCACTGAGTGAACCTGACTTATAAGGGAACCTGCAGAGTTCAGTTAAAAGTTTTTTTTTTTTTTTTGTAAAACTCGTATGAAATATATATTTTCCCCTTCTTTACATAAATGTTTTTTTTCTTTTCTTTAGCCCTTAAATGTAAAATTATTAAGAAATGTGAAAATTAATTATAATATTTTTTGTTTTATAAAGTCACCCGCATTGGCTGGAAACAAAAACCTTAGTGGCCCATGAGCCACCAGTTGATAATGACCTTATAAGTTTTGTGGCTCCATCATGACACGTTATGTTCAGTAAAGCACTGTCCATAACTAGTTGTTAACTAGTTACGAAGGAGACCGAACGAGCGCGAACAGGCCCTGTGGATAAAGGGCATAAGTGAAGGGTAAATGGCTCTATTGATCTAAAGGTTGCAGACCCCTGATTTAGACCATCCCAAATTGGCTTTTTGTCTAAATGATCTATAAGAAAGGCAGCATGAAAATTTAGTAGTCCTTAAATGTTTTTTAACCTCTCAAATGTAACCCAATCCCAATCCAAGCTGCAGTCTGATTTTAATTTATTTAGTTTAGACAGGTCTCTCTTGTAAATGAGTCCTCGAGGCTCAATGAGACTAACCTGCCTAAATAAAGGTTGAATGAAAAATTTAAAACATCAGTTTGTTTTTACTAATTAAAGCCAACATGTACTCGCCATTCGACCTGTGCAGAGACAGGTGCCAGGAGGAGGAGGAAGAGGAGGAGTGTAGAGCGTTGCTTTCTGATGATGAAGGATGGTTTCAGTGTTCAGTGGCGCCGTGACGCTCAGCAGGATGCTCTGTAGTCTGGTGCGCACTCCTCTGTCTCCAGAGCACCATGATGGAAGAGGAGCCTAACTGATGCTCAGCCTCGATGTGTCTGTCCTCCGGTTCGCTCCGGGAGCTGATGAATTTTAAAGCGAACCCCGGACCTCCGTCTCTCGCCCTCTGAAGACACCCCTCCACCCCCTGCTGCTGGAGCCGCGTTTTTACCGAGCGGCGGGACCGGGAAGTCTTCAGACAAGGTACGGGCTCGGTTCGGGTTCTGTCACAAAACAAAAAAATAAAATAATAATAAAATAAACCCTGAAGTTAGCCTCTCTTAGCATGGCTGCCCGGTCTTGTTCGTTTATTGTCAATGGCCACTTTGATCTTGCCGCTGGTGGATTCAGGAGCGACTCTGTAAGAAACAAACACAAAAACACGTTTTTTTTAATTGTTCTTAACGTTTTGTGGAGCGTTAGTCCTGTTGTAATAAGGTTACCAGCTGTTTCTGCGTTGCTCAGTTTTCACTCAGCGCCTGGAGTCAGCCTGTCATTTCATATTTTTTTTTTTTTTTTTTTTTAAGAGGGGGAGGAAGGGGGGATTGACCATGTCTTACCACCTTGGTGGTGTCCAAGGAGAAACAGAAGGACACTCGATGATGGGTAGTTTGTCACGAATGGCTAATGCCAAAGCTCATTTGCACAAGGAGAGCTCGATGCAGCGGTAGGATTAATGACAAACAATAATAATAAATTTAAAAAAAAAAGATTGAAAAACGCTTTTGTTCCCACAGAGCCTGAAGTAGCCGTGGCTACATTAAAACGCAGCACAAAAAATAGGAGATACGGTGCGTGTCGCCCCAGCTGTGGAGTCATGCAGCTACTCATATCACATTTTGTTGGCAGTAAGAAGATTAAATTCTTCTCGGAGCATCGCTGCAATGTGACCTTTTCTGGTCCTTCTTCCTCTGCGGGGCCTGTGTGCAAGGACTTCCACAGCTGATGTGACCAAAGTGACGCCTCCGAGCGGCAGCTCTGTATTTTATTTTATTTTTTGCCCGCTTTGTTTGTTTGTGCACCAGAGCTGCACAAAGCATCTGCTTCAGATTTGCACTTCTTGCACTCAGCTCTGGATTATTATTCGCCACAAAACATCAAAGCCAAAAGCTGCCTGCCATATTTGTTGTAGTTCTGAGCTGTGCAGCCCGTCATTGTAGAGAGATGCATGTCATATCTGGGGAGATAATTGAAACGTCCTGTTTGCATGATTGGGAGACATATGTTTCAATAGAGGACTGCAGGTAAATACTGTAAGCAGACCTTCTGCTTGCATAATATTTCTGCAGAAGATCTCTTTTGGGCACATATTATTTTTAGGTAGTAGCCCGATGAAATAGACAACTCCTATATTGTTTTATCAAAAATACAGTATATACTAATTTATGGTTACCTACTGTTGTGTTTAAAGAAAAAGTTCAAAAACTTAAGCGGGTTTTTGTGGACATAGTAAACAAATACAGTAGTGTCTTACCTGGAGACAACCTCAGTTGGAAGAAATACGTATTTAAGGTGCTTATTCAACTCTTGGCTTATTACAAGGTTGTGAAGATTGGTCCAAATAAAAACCGTAAAGTAAGAAACAAATTCTGCGCAATAGATTTCCTCATTTCGATAATTACATTGAAAATGTGTTAGAAAAATTTATGACTGGCTGCCAACTATCACGTTCATTTGGGTACATACAGCAGTCAATGTGACTGAAAATAGGTCAACGTCCATGGACGAGACGTTTGGAGTAGAGAAGTCTGACATTTATTTATTATTGGTACCTATGCTCAGTTAAGTTAAGTAAAGTATGCAGATGCACATTTTTAGTTTACATTAACCGTGTTTCCATCAAGGTTTCTTGATGCGCATTTTGAAGTATCGCGTCAGAAAAGGTGAATGGAAACGGCACGATTCGAATTAACTTCCTCTAATTCACAAAAAAGTTGATACGCTCGCTTGAGGTGGTTTTTGGGTTTTTCGAAACAGAGCTGATGCGCAAAACGAGAGATGGAAACAGATTTGCCGACTCAGTTCTGACGTAGCGAACATTCACGTCATGTGACTGATCAGCTGTTTCCGCTGTAACATCGCTAAAACTAGTTGGCATGACAGAATAAATACAACTTGCCCGATAGCAACACATTCCTGAAATATTCTCTCCATTTTGCCGAGATGTGTGGTTCGGTTCCTGTTTTCAACCGCTACTTCCTGTTTACTGTAGACGTGCGTAACACTGACGTCTGACGTAATGCCGCTTTGCGTGGCCTGGTGGATTCGCTTCAAGCCAGTTGATGGAAACACTTCTGATTCGCATTAATTTTTATTTACATTTTTGCGAATTTTCAAAAATTCGCTCAAAATTCGAATTGAAAATAGATGGAAACACTACCATTGTGTGTACCAGTATTTCAGAGTTCCATCCCATCCACGTTCTTTTCACACACTTTTTCCATTCCTGGTGGGGGAGCCGGTGCCAATTGTCCTTAAAGTTACTAATGTGCATTCTCAAAATCAGAATCCTGTTTCCTATACAGTATTCAAGGTTGGCATTCAACTCTAGTCTTTTTGTACTTTACACCTACCTTTCTATTGGCTTTGATTTACAAGCACATTTATAACTTAGATTTAATGGTATTTAAAGTTATAACAAAATGTCATAGTGCATAGCTGCCGTGTATTATAATGACTGCAGAGCACAGAGGAAACATAGATACATCACGAACAGTTTAAATTTAGTGGATTTCAGTTAACTGGAATGAGGCATGAATGTGTCTAGAGCTCAATGCATCACAAAATATTGACCTTAAGAATGTGCATTAATAACTGTAAAACAATTCCAGTTATCATTGTTTGAGAGGCAGGGGGAGGACACCCTGGACAGGTTGCAAGTCCTTTACTTTGCAACGTAGAGACAAATGAGACACAATCATTCACATTCTCACCTACACTAAGGGCAATTTTAGAGTTACCAATAAACCTGAAAGTTATGCACCATAACTCAAGTTCCCTGAAGGAAGGGAACAAGGTGCAAAATATGACTATGACTATGGGAATTGCACCCCCGCGCGGTTTCCTGAAGTAATACAATCACGCCTTTCCGGCAGTTGGGCGTCAACGTCACCACAGAGGCCCCGCCCTCTTGGACATAAAGACGCGTGCGCCCATCTCACTTCCTCCAAGTGCACTTCACCGAGCTTTGGCATTGAAAAGGGCAAACATATGTACCACCTCGTTCCCTTCCTTCAGGGAACATGAGTTATTGTGCATAACTTTCAGTTCCCTTATCAGTCAGGTTCACTCAGTGCAACATATGAATATGGGAACGTAATTCATTCACACCCTTGAAATGCTCAGTAAAAATGCATGCTTGTGAGAACTTCTGCCTTCATATTTTAGGCGTTTTGGTTTATCTCTACTGTGTGTTAGAGAGTACAGCCTGAGTGATGTCACAGGCAGTGACATCCAAACTATAGTGTCTTGCAAACGTATTTGTGGAACTCCAGTTAGCCATAGCACAAATGTCTGCCACTGGAACACCTTTAGACAGGGCCCATGAGGTTGCCAGGCCTTGAGTGGAATGGGCGTGCACCCCAGAGGGCACCTGTTGACCTTTGCTGCTGTAAGCCCTTTTTATGGCCTCAGTCACCCAATGTGAGAGGCGCTGCTTTGAAAGGGCTCTGCCTGCAGCAGGGTTGGCAAAACAAACGAACAGTTGGTTTGTTTTCCTCCAACTGACAGTTCTATGGATGTAAACACTCAAGGCCCTGACAGGGCAGAGTGATCTCAACCTCCTCTGTTCCTCAGTGAGAATGGAGGGGGAGGAAACTCAGAGAGCTATAAGTCCAGACTCCTGGGATTTAGAGTTGGTACTTTTGGTACGTATGTGGGGTTAGGACGCAGAGTGACCTTTGACCCATCAGGAGCAAACCTTGTACACATTGGGTGCACAGATAAAGCGTGGAGGTCACCCACACGTTTAGCTGAGCAGAGAGCCAAGAGCAAAGCAGTTTTATAAGATAATAGGTCTATCTTAATGCTGCTGAGGGGCTCAAATGGAGGTTCACACAAGGTATCCAGGACTAACTGAAGGTCCCAGTCTGGGGCCAGATTCCTGCTGGGAGGCCTTTTCCTCAGTACGCCCTTCATGAAACGTATCGTGAGAGGATGGGCACCGGGTGTTTTACCCCCCAGCCTTCGTGGCATGCCGAGATGGCTGACAAAAACACCTTAATGGTGGAAAATGAGCTGCCTTTTTCCAGCAGGTCCTGTAAAAAAGTGAGGAGCTGGACTAAGTCACAGGAATATGAGACAATATTCCTCTCTAGACACCAGGCCTCAAAGACACGCCACTTACGAGCGTAGAGAGTCTGAGTTAACTCAGTTCTCGCTCCCTATATTGTGTTAATGACATTACTGGGGAGACCCGAGGCCATCAGCCTGTTCCTTTCAGCGGCCAAGCTGTGAGTTGCCACAGCTGTGGACGTGGATGGAGAAGCCGCCCGTGGGCTTGAGTCAGCAGGTCCCTGTAGGGAGGCAGCTGCCATGGAGTCCCTGACAACAATGAGATTATTTCTGGGAACCACGGTTTCTGTGGCCACCTGGGGGCTATTAATATTAGGGAGAGGGCTCCCGTATACGTACACGTTCCAGCGTCACCTGGATTAAAAGGACAGGTGGAAACGCGTAATACAGCACCCCTGCTGGCCAGACGTGGACCAGGGCATCCGTCCCCATCGTTGCGTCTGTTTCCTTCAGTGAGAAGTACAAAGCGCAATGCGAGCTGATTTTGCACACAAACAGATTGACGGATGCCCACCCGAATCGTGACCAGACCTGGTCCACTATCCGTGGGTTCAGTCTCCATTCTGAGGCCAGTAGTGGTCCTCTTGAGAGGGCATCTGCCCCGTAGTTTAGCTCTCCAGGAATATGTGTCGCTCTCAGTGACAAAATTCTGGGGCCACACCACATGAGCAGCCTGTAGCCGTTTTCGCATTGCACGACCCTCCCCAGTCCGGCTCGTCCCTGGTTGGCCCAGAGCCAGCCCTGGCCCGTCCCCGTTCATTACGCATTATGTGGAGAGCAAGCCTTGAAGTGGGTAGGGTGTTCTCTTGAAGTGGATGGGGTGTTCACTTGACGTGGGTGGAGTGTTCTTGTGTGCGCGCTTACAGTGTTTTAAGAGAGGAGGAGCTAAAAATATTTGTTAGCTGAGTATATATATATATACAAGTAATTTTACTTTTTTTTTATTGGAGTAAATTGGAGTATTGTTTGGTTAACAAACTCCTTTTTATTTACTCCAATTAAAAAAAGTAAAATTACTTTGCACCAGGTGGGAAGCGAACCCGCTTCCCCGGGTCAAGATAAAATGTAGAGTGTAATAGCAGTGCGCGATCTCTCTGAGCCACAGCGGCAGATTGGATTTTTAGGAGTCCACTTTACCTATATAGGAATTAGGGGTGGGCGATATATCGAATATACTCGATGTATCGCGATATTTTAAATGTACGATGGTTAAAAGGGCTATATCGTGTATATCGAGGATCCTCCTGCTGTCGTGCGGGCTCCCACTCGCCCCCCTCCTTCCTGCAGGCTGCAGGAGCCGCGCGCGAGACTTTCAGCACAACATGTAAACACGGCAGATATGAAGAGCGCTGCACGCTGCTGAGGGGGGAAAACAATGTTCTGAGCTAGTTTGGATTAAATTGTCAGATGAGGGCATAAAAAATGTTTTTGTAGACGATGCTGAAAATAGTCCCGAAGAAAGGTCTGAACTACGAATCTTTTTCACCATTTAAACAGCGGAGTGGAGCATGAACGGCAGAACCAAGTGTTTTTACAGCTGCTGCTTCCTTAAAACAAACCACGGGTCTGAGCTTAGTCATGCGTGCACCGCATAGAGAGGTGGAGACATTAATAAATCAGCATTTTATCATTATCGCTAAAGACACGGTCCTTAGCGGCTAACAAGATGGCTAACGCGTTAGCCGTCTTCTTCCACAGCTGAGACTGACCGTGTCTTTAGCGATACAGCTGATTTAATAATGTCTCCACCTCTCGGTTCACGTTTCTGAGTGGAGGCTGTCGTGTTTTACACAAGGATTCAATGCGACACTTTGTAGAGCAACTTAGAGAACGTCTTCGTGAATCCGGAAACAACCCCCTGACCCTTTCACAATAAAACCGGATACAGTACACAGAGGCTCACATTTACTGCAGTACTGTGATAAATCTGTTCTTGTTCAGAGGTTTTGCAGACATTGCCTGAACTTGGCACATTTTGTGGTTTGTTGTTAAAAATTACTAGCACATGCAAATAGTTGAGAGTTGTTACCTGTGACTGTTCTGGGTCAGTAAATTTTATGGCCACTGTTTACACTTTTGTTTTTGTATTTTAAAGGCCTTAATTGTTTTGATTTAATATTTTTTTAATGTTAAAAGCACAAGAGCACCTTTTTAAGTTTAAATTATGTATTCTTCCTTTTTGCTTGAAGTACTTTTTATTTATGTGTGCAATTGATGGTTAAAATAAAATATTTAAGTTTGTTCAAATTTAGTGTTGACATTTTTTAATCAATTTTGAATCATTTTTTCATTGATTTTGGAGATATCGCGATATATATCGTGTATCGTGATATAGCCAAAAAATATCGCGATATAATATTTTCCTCATATCGCCCAGCCCTAATAGGAATCACCCCTCTTAACATTCTAGCTACGCAAAGGAGTTAGAGATTATTAGTTATATTTTAAAACCCTGGCTGCGCGCAAGAGTTAGACAATATTAGTTATATTTTAATGACATTCAGGTCACGCTGAAAGGCGGAAATGGGTGCGCGCTTCGTGTTATTTACTTTCTAACATAAGCTGATTTGTAATCAGTTATTAACAAAACTTAAACTCAGAAAAACAAATTTAACTAACAATTTTTTAGGGGTTTCTGTAGTTAAATTTTAATGAAATTCATCCCTCGCGCTGAGGTTGTTGTTAGAACGAGTCCAGCCCCTGCTGCACACAACAAATCAAATGTGAGCAGTAAATGACGTCAAACTGGGCCGGGGAGTTCGGCCCGATCAGAACCACGGTGGAGATGGTTCCAAAACGAGGGCGGACCCGGGGGAAAAAAGGAAAATGCGAATACGCCGAACCCGGGTTAGAAGGCGGGGCGACCCGGGCCATTGAGGGCTGTGCAATGCGTAAACGGCTTGTGTGTCAGGCCGAGGAGGGCCCGGGAACTTGTCCCCCCCTCCCTGTTAATGTAGGACACTGCTGTCCTCCTTTTATGAGGACATGCTGTTTTGCAATCAGCCCCTTTTTGTAAAATAGTTTTATTGACAGATAAACAGCTTTTAACTCCAGAAAGTTGATGTGAAGCTTTGCATCCTGTTTTCCCCATAGCCCTTGGGCATTCTGGTTCATGCAAACTGCTCCCCATCCCCCCAATGAAGCGTCTGTTGTGATTATCACACGAGACTGGACCCGTCCCAGCAGGACACCTGCAACGAACAATGAGGGGTCCCTCCAGGGTTCCAGGGCTGTCAGACACTCTTGGCTGATCAAAATCCTTCCTGCTCGCCTGAGGAGCGCAGGACGCGTTTGTTTGTTTAGCCATATTTGCAGAGCCCACATTTTCAGCAATGCTTGGGGCACGCAGGGGATGGCGGCTGCCAGTAAACCCAAGAGGCATTGGCAGAACTTGAAGGACACTCTCTGACCCAGCTGAAAGCGTGTCAGGCAGAGGCGTATCAAAGAAACCCGCTCCTCTGAAAGCTTTGCTCTGTACAAGATGGTATTGATCTGTACTCCCAGAAATACGGTAATCTGTGATGGGGTCAGATCGCTTTTCTGCAGATTGAAAACGAAGCCCAGAGCCTCCAGGTGCGTCATCTCCATGTGTGTGTGCAGCTGGGCCTGTGCTCTGCTGCTGGCGAGAATCAGAAGGTCGTCCAAATAATTCAAAATTCGGACCCCCTGACCCCTGAGGGGGGTCAACGCTGCGTCCAGGCACTTTGTGAAAGAGCGTGGAGCGGTTTTTAATCCGAAAGGCAAAGCTTTGTATTCGTAAGCTTTCCCTTCGAAATTAAAGCGTAGATATTTTCTGTGTCTCTTCCAAATGCCTACGTGGAAGTAGGCGTCTTTGAGATCCACCGTGCACGTGTGGTCTTCTGGTCTCACAGAGACCGTGTTTCCATCCATTTTAATTGCGAAATTTGAGCTACCTCGCAAATATGTAAATACAAATTAATGCAGATCAGAAGTGTTTCCATCTACTGGCTTGAAGCGCTTCTTCCAAGCCGCACACAGCGTCATTACGTCAGACGTCAGCGTCATTACGTCAGACGTCAGCACTGCGCATGTCTACAGTAAACAGGAAGTAGCGGTTGAAAACAGAACCCGGCCACACATCTCATCAAAATGGAGAGAATATTTCAGGTACGTGTTGCTATCGGGCGAGTTGTATTTATTCTGTCATGCCAACTAGTTTTAGCGATGTTACATGTTGTCCGGAGCGGAAACAGCTGAACGTCACGTGACGTGAATGTTCGCTACGTCAGAAATGAGTCGGAAAATGTGTTTCCATCTGTCGTTTAGCGCATCTCAAATCCCAAAAACCACCTCAAGCGAGCGTATAAACTTTTTAGCGTAATTCAGGAAGTAACCTCGCAATTTGCCGTTTCCATTAAGCTTTTCTGCTGCGCTATTTCAAATTGCGCAGCTAGAAACCTTGATGGAAACACGGCTACAGACTGGAGTATTTGTCTCAGCGTAAGCATTTTGAACCTGTAAGTTGTTATTCTCTTGTTCAAAGCCCTGTGATCCAGAATCGGTCTCAAGGATCGGTCCCGTTTGGGCACGAGGAAGTATTTGCTGAAGTGGCCAATGTTTTTTTCTCGTTTTGGGACGACACGGACCACACCTTTCTGCAACATTGCTGTTATTTCCTCCCTCAAGACGTGTGCACGTTCTGGGTTTATATCTGACTTAGCACCCCTGTGAACGGAGGCGGCCGCTTGCGAAACTGCAGGCGGAGCCCGTGACGCACTGTTGACATGACCCACGTGTTTGGTAGACACGCCTCCCAGGCCTGTGCATGTGCTGAGAGCCTCAGAGGCATGTTTATTGCGGGCTGCCTACGCCTCGTGGGTGCCGGCGGGGGAGCAGCTAACCCCCCTCGCTCGCCCCTGAGCGAACTGACCTGCCCGTACATGGACGCCGTGAAGTCTGTCTGCTCCAGACAGACTCCAGACATCCCGCTGCAGTTCATTGTCTGACCTGACACCCTGTGCTGCACGAGGGAGGAGGGGTGCTCGCCTCATCCCTTTATCATGACTGTTTTCATAAAAATGGGTTGTTGTTGTCCCTGTTTTTTTGTTGTTGTTTTTTTAGTCAAGAATCAGGGCAGTTTGTGCTTCTGGTACTTTAATTTTGTGTTTAGAAGAACAAAAATGTGTCTTTATTACACACATATCAGAAACATTTTGTTTTGAGCACACACGAACGTCACCAGCTTTTCGTAGTTTTTTACAAATAAAGTCTGGGATTAAATGTCTTGGTTCTCGTACCCCGTGTGCGGTCGAACCTGCAAAACTGTGGAGCGGGCCCGCTTCGTCAGGCCTACTTCTGTCTCCCGTCCCGGTTCGCTGAGGAAGTCCTCGGTTGAGCCGCTTGGCGAGGAACGAACTTGTTCATGCTCCAGGACTGACCGGCCTGGGATGGACCTGTTGCTGGTCTCTGCCGCTGCTCCCCATCGTAAGCTGGCCTTTTCTGCGGGGGGCGGCGTGTGGCTGAGCGGTGTCGAGGTTGCGCAGGTCTGCTCCCGCTGGTGTCTCTGGGGGGTGCGAAAGCCTTTCTCTGCATCCCCTCACGAAGCGCTTAAGCCTGCTTTCTTCGTTGCTCCAGCCTGCTCTGGATGCGTTCCAGAGCCCCCCCGAAGAGTCCCGTGGGCTCTATCGGGTGGTGAAGAAAGGGGTAATGTTGGCCTTCTGGCAGGTCCATCAGAGTGAGCTACAGGTGGCGTTGGGTGATGACAACTTCAGCCATGCATCTCCCTTGAGCTATGGCCGCTGTACCCAACATGTGGAGCACAAAATTAGTCGCCCTGCGGGCCTCCTCCAGGATGTCAGTTGTCGACTTTTTGTTTGTGGTTACCTGGAGCTCCTGGAGCTTCTCCGCCAGGTACGCCTGCATCAAGGCTGAGGCGGTTAACGCATGGGTCACGAGGCCCTGAGCCCGGTAGCATTTGTCGAGCTGTGCAACCGAAGCACGGCAGGCTTTGCTAGGCAGGGTTGGTTTTGCGCCCGACGTCCTGGGGGCCAAGTGAGCCGCCAGCGTGTCTTCCATCTGCGGGATGTTGGCGATCCCTGCTGCCTCCATTCGGCGACGTCGAGGAACTGAGAGAGCGGCAGAAGCATGGGAGCTCTGGGCTTGGCCCAGGTGCGAGTGAGCTCAGTGAGAAAATCAGGGAAAATCGGCATCCTGTGTCTCATGGACGACTGCTGCTTCGCATAGAAGTATGTGCCCGCCAACCTTGTAACCTGTTGGTGAGGTGGGGGTTCAGGCCAGGCAATCTGCAGTGCATCCGCCGCTCTGCGACACAAGTCGAACAAGGCGGGGATGGACGCGTCTGTCTCTGTCAGAGCTGCCGTCGGGTTCTGGGGGAATTCTTCATCTTCCCCTTTGTCCTCGTTGTCGGCTTCTACGTCTGAAATCTCCCCTGATGCCGTTAGCGAGAGTTCGTCTGCATTCATCAGGCCTCGTGTGTCAAACTCAGCCGTCGAGTCCCCGACGGGTGCCGCCATCTCCATACTGTCCCCCCATTCGACCTGCCCACTGTCCTCCAGATCAATGTTCTCGAGCTCCGGTGTGGGAGTGAGCGGCTCTGTGAAGTCCGGGTCCCGTGTTCCTACGGCGTCACCCATGGCCTTGGCCACGATGTCCACGCGACGCTTCCTCACAGTCTCTGTCATCTGGCTGCAATGCGGGCAGGAGTCGGGGGATTCCAGCACTGTTTTAGCGTGCAACATCCCTAGGCCTCGTGGGTGTCCGTCGCCGAAAGGGAGTAGCCACAGCCGCTGGGGCAGGCTCAAGAGCTGGGGCTCGCTGGCCTGCTGGTTCTCTTAGCATTTTTTGCTTTTCGCTTCCCTTTCTCGGGCGCCATGGCTGAGAAAGTCGAGCTTATTAGCCGTGCTAACGTTGTCCGAAGATGTCTCCTTCGTTGCGTCACTTTCGCTGGCTAGCCCGCTACTCGTTAGCGGGGAAGCGGTGTGACGCAGTTAGCGCCGTCGAGCGAAGCCGTCTGCGAAGAGAGAAGAAAAAACCTTGAGGTTAAATAAAAGATGCTGGACTAGCTTTCGCTAGCCCAGCCACATGCAGGAAATTTCTCTGTGCGCTTGAGTAGGGAGCAAGCTCACCTCAGATAGAGCAATGTAGCTACAGAGCAATGTAGCTACAGAGAAGTCCCACGAAGTTCAGGTGTAAGCGAGGTGAAGGGCACAAAAGAGGAAGTGAGATGGGCGCACGCGTCTTTATACCAAGAGGGCGGGGCCTCTGTGGTGACGCTGACGCCCACCTGCCGTAAAGGCGTGATTGTATTACTTCAGGTAACCGCGCGGGGGCGCTATTCCCATAATCATATGTTGCACTGAGTGAACCTGACTGATAAGTGAACTATTGTGCATGTTTTTGGTCTGTGGAAATCTGCATACCCAGATAAACCCCACATGTGCATGAAGGAGAGCATACACACCCCAAACCTGCAACTTTTACACCGTGAGCTGAAAACCTCTGCTTCACCACAACATCCAATTTTTTAGAGTTGCATATCAGTATACAAAACAGTATCTTGAAAACTACTGGTGTAAACTATTTTAAACTGTACCATTTGATAAGGTTCAGGATATTATTTACTGTTTGATTTCATAATCTCAAATGAGTACCCTTTACTCTGATTGGATTGATGAGCTAGAGACAAGTCCAAGCAGGGCCAATACCAAAGCAGCTGTCATAAAACAGCTTAATCTTAAATAGCTTAAATATTTCCTTGCATGTCATGCAAATACATTTCTTTTTCTTTTTTTAATATTTAGGTCAGTCTTTTAAATTGTCTGGAGGCAAAAATAAATAAATTTCACTAGACTTTACCCTGACACTTTGTTCAAGAGCAATAACGTTGATCCATGACCCAATGTTGATCCAGTGTTATCAGTTGCTGTTTAATGAGATGGAACAAATTTATTTATTTATAGTTGCAGAGAAAACAACCTCAAAATAGTTTCTTGTAATAAAGTAGGGTTTTATATGATCAGCTTCTACTTAAAAGTTCTCAACTTAAGGCCATATTGGAGCACACAATTTCTATGAGTTAATTAACAAAATAAACAATTCACAATATTAGTCATTATATACAGGTAGTCCCCGACTTACAAACGAGTTCCGTTCCTAATGTCGTCTTATGTCGAATTTCGATGCAAGTCGGAAAATGTCCAAACGGCACCTGATACGTACAGTACTGTATTTTACCAAGCACTATCAAAAACCACATACATTTAGGAGCCATAATGAAGGAAAAAAAGAGTTAATAACCTACTGGTATGCTGGTGAATTCTTCCTCCGTCTGTTAGCATGTTAGCTCGTTGCACCTCCGAGCTCTGCAGCTTCCTGCTGCTTCACGCGGTCCACAGAGTTTACAGCAAGGTCTCTGTAGCCTTTCTGCCTCGTAAACCTCCGCTCCATACAATAAGGTCTCCTGTACTTTTCCATGCGTGGTCCAGCGGTCCAGAGTTTTACAGTAACGTCTGTTAGCATATTAGCCCCAGCTAATCTCCTCTGCTCCAGTCTGCCTGTCCAAACAATGAGGTCTCCTGTAAGTTTCCACTGAGTGCGTCAAGCTACTCTCCCTCCTCCCTCCTGTAAATTTCCGCTGAGTTTCGGTTCCATATTTTTTGGTGTAAAGGCGCATAAACCGCGTAACTCGAACAATGCTTTTCAATGGAAGGGCGTTTGTAACCACAAAACGTCGTAAGTTGAGGCCGTCGTAACCTGAGGACTACCTGTAAACCTGCTCCTTTTCGAACAGAAAACATAAAATTTGCATGTCACTTGGGCATAATTATTTGTAGTAACTTATTTTTTTAGTTGTGTTAAACTATTTTCTTTTTTCGTTCTTGATTGTCTGTTCGAAAAAATAAAAAAATAAAAAAATATGATTTCATATACAAACATAGAATGTTTTGTGCTTTTTGGCACTTTTGCAAGAAAGTACAGGAGCAGATTTTGTCATGACTTTACCAAGAATATTATAACAATTGTGAACTTGACATCATCTTTGTTTATTTCAGAGGCAAATAATGCCAGCAGCATTGGAGCCTCTCGCCCTGGTGACGTGCCAGCTCGTTGGTCAGACTACTCTGCCCTGCTTTTGCCTCCTTGTCTACCCTGGCAGATCCATGCTGCTGGATGCTCCTCAAAGAGCCACTCCCGCACCATGAGCGCCAACGGGCCAGCCCCAGAAGCCACCCCCACAGCCCCAGAAGCCCCTCCCACCTCCACCCCAGTGGCTGCCCCGGCCCCAGCTCCGACGGCACCGCCTCCTCCAGCTCCACCTGCCCCGACATCCTCTACCATACCAGTAGGCGCTTTGGCACAGAAGAAACGGCAGCAGTATGCCAAAAGCAAGAAGCAAGGGAGTAACGCCAACAGCAGGCCGCCGAGGGCTCTTTTCTGCCTCAAACTCAACAACCCATTACGTAGGGCCTGCATCAGCCTGGTGGAGTGGAAGTATCCTTTGCTGCGATATTGGTATGATACCTGACTGAGATAATGGCAGTCGTCCCCCGATCGGAAGGTTGGAGGTTCGAATCCCGGTTCCCCACACCATGTGTCGTTGTGTCCCTGGGCAAGACACTTAACCCCGAGTTGCTCCCGGTAGGACTGGATGGCGCCTTGCATGGCAGTCTGCCGCTACCGGTGTATGAATGTGTGGATGGGTGGATGGTTGGTATTGTAAAGCGCATTGGGGCCCCTCATAGGGGGCTGGAAAGCGCTATATAAATAAGCTCCATTTACCATTCACCATACATGACTGAGATAAAAAAAATTGACCACAGATCAGTTCCAGATGAAATCCTCAAATGATAAATCAAAATCCTTTAAAATTGCATAGAGCAATTAATTCTGTGAGAGACCCTGGTAGATCTCAACTTTTTTTGTAAATATGAACTTTTTTATTAGGAAATCTTATTAGGTACTTTCACAAAATACTTCAAGTCTCAAATGAGATGCCTATTGAGCATTTTAATGTGATTTCTGAATAATCCGATGCAGCGGCAGTTACACCTTGTAGCTGCCAAGCAAGGTTGAAACAGAGCTGGAACGGTTGACAGATGAAAAGGTTAACTGGCTCAAGGAGTGATGTAGTGATGACATATTGTCTGTGCAACCACCTGGCTGCAGGATTTAAAGACCAAGCATTATTAATCAGATTATTTCAGAGATGACTGATGATGTCAAACAACACGTTTGCAATCAATTAAAGAATTTGGTTCAGCTCAAAGAGAATTACTAAACAGAGTTAATTTGTCGTGCTTTGAAAATGAAAAAGTCAAACATCTGCCACACATTTAAAATGCAGTGCTTCACATCACACATCTGAGTTCCTCACTTGATTTATGAAAGCTCACATCCATGCGGGACACCGCCGGCACAATTCCCATAATTCTCGGAGTACAGAACGCACCTGTCTCTGAGTCTAACTGCACATATTAAATATAAGATAAATCATAATTTTGTACTTAGATAAGACACTCTGGTTATTTAGTCATGTACATTCACCACTTATCATCAGGATCTGTACCCAGTGTGCTCCAGCAGTATGCAGCTATCTTGTTGTAGTATAAGAATCAGTCACTAGATGGCATTTCACAGAATACAGCTTGCCATCAACACATGCTTAGACTTCATGATCGTCACAAGTCTTCGTGAAGCTTCACTGTCCGAGTCATGGTTACAACCATTATACCTACAAAATTAACACAGAACACAATATCTATCTAAGCATAAACACTGGAGAGAGCAGTGCCAAACATCTATGTAACCGAAATTATCAAAAAATTATCTTATCGAGGTCGTGTGACCGAAAGTCAAATAGTACTGGTAAAATATGTTAAATATTCATTAAATTTATACCATTGATTTTTATTGTTAAATAGTATTGTAACAAATGCTGTTTTTAAATGTACTTTCTAAATAAATTTGACATGATTTCTCCTCAGCAGGGCTCATATGAGTAGCAGGGAGGAAGGAAGGGGGAACAGTCCCTCCCTCCTGTAGTGCTCTTCCGTTCTGTGTGGAGCTTAAATGAGATACTGGTATTTAAACACATATTTACCATACACAGAAATATATATATATTTTTTTTATTTAAATATGTATCAGTCTTGACTGACTGACCGCTTTAAAAATAAATCTGATGACTTCCCCACGCTCGATGAGCTCTCGTGACGGGAAGGGGAGGAGGGAAGAACTCCTTTTGTCTCCGTTCAGACATGAGTTTAAAATGAGATCCCAGTATTTAAACGCATATTTACGTACACAGAAAGATGTCACACTGAAACAATTTAAAAACTTTATTAAAACATGTACCAGACTTGACTGCTTTTGCGTCTCCAATGTCCGACCATCGACATGTTGATGCAAACTTTATGGGCAGCAGCTGTGTTTCTCCCTTTGACCGATCCATCGCTTTTAGCATGAAAGCTGTGTCATAAGAAATTCTCTGTGCATTTTCCATTATCGCTGAACAAATGAACAGGTCTGGGCACGGGAACAGTCTGAAGAACTTAATGCATCTTGGGGGATGGTCCTTGAGAGTACCGCATTGGTCATTCATGTTAGACTTCTGGTCACATGATAAAAGAGTGGGTGGAGTTATGGTAGGCAATTTGAAATCCGGAGCAAGAGTCGTCGTACATGATTACTTTAGGGCATTCTCTTTATGTTACAAACACCTGCACCCAAGAGAGGCAGGGTACTGGGAGCTATATATATATATATATATATATATATATATATATATATATATATATATACAATATATATATATATATATACAGGTAGTCCCCGAATTACGAGCGCTCTGATCTGCGAGGTCCCAGACTTACGAGCTGCGAATTTTTGGAAAAAACGAAAAAAATACTGAGTTTTCATGTGTTTTTTCACTACAGTTAGCAAGTTAAGCATATAAACACACGTTTCCGATCATTTTTATGCACTCAAAAGTAGTTTTTAGATGAAAATAGAGTGTTTTTAGGTGCGCTGGCGAAAACCGTTCCAATTTACGAGCGGACTTCCGGGTTTACGAAGGAAATGGCGGCCGTTCCAAATTACGAGATTTCCGGTTTACGAGCGCCCCCTAGTGACGGATCTCGCTCGTAAATCGGGGAATACCTGTATATATATATATATATATATATATATATATATATATATATATATATATATATATATATATATATATATATATATATATATATATATATATACATATATATACATATATATATATATATATACATATATATATATACATATATATATATATATACATATATATATATATATATATATATATACATATATATATATATATATATATATATATATATACAGGTAGTCCCCGAATTACGAGCGCTCTGATCTGCGAGGTCCCAGACTTACGAGCTGCGAATTTTTGGAAAAAACGAAAAAAATACTGAGTTTTCATGTGTTTTTTCACTACAGTTAGCAAGTTAAGCATATAAACACACGTTTCCGATCATTTTTATGCACTCAAAAGTAGTTTTTAGATGAAAATAGAGTGTTTTTAGGTGCGCTGGCGAAAACCGTTCCAATTTACGAGCGGACTTCCGGGTTTACGAAGGAAATGGCGGCCGTTCCAAATTACGAGATTTCCGGTTTACGAGCGCCCCCTAGTGACGGATCTCGCTCGTAAATCGGGGAATACCTGTATATATATATATATATATATATATATATATATATATATATATATATATATATATATATATATATATATATATATATATATATATATATATATATATATATATATATATATATATATATATATATATATATATATATATATATATATATATATATATATATATATATATATATATATATATATATATATATATATATATATATATATATATATATATATATATATATATATATATATATATATATATATATATATATATATATATATATATATATATATATATATATATATATATATATATATATATATATATATA
>JBBPBX010000093.1:62684-86259 GCA_038048925.1 Garcialebias charrua | reverse complement strand
GTTAAATATAATTCATGTATAAAGAGCCAAAATATATAAATTAAAATCCAACTACCAGTCCAAATAATTCCAATTTAGGTCAATCTAATAATCAAGTGTTGAGACACATTACGGTAAGCTACAAATAATCTTATTCAATCCAATTATATTCTATTTCAATACCCTAAGATTCAGTAAATCATGAAATACCAATTAGTTAAAAGCTAAAAAAAAAGCACAAGGTGGTGGACAAATGTAATTAACACATTTTGTCCGTCTTTGCCTGCTGTGCAGTGCTGTCCAGTAAAACAAAGTGGATTCTTGTATTTCCCATAAAGACAAAGCAAAAGTCACCATGCCCTGAATCCTGAAATACTGCAGCGATGTGCGCTGTAGATAAAATGTCTCATCGCTGGGGGGTTGTTTAAACAGATAGTGGCATCACAAAAGCCATCAAAATGTTTTGAAGGAGAATGCCTTACGTGAATGACAGAGATATCTATCAAACCACGTTTATATTTTGTGTTTGTTGGGGAAAAATATAAATGTCCCCGGGGGTTTATGACAAGTACACTTTAGCAAATGCAGCTGCAGCTGTATCAGGTGTCCCAGTTTGTTGTGCATGGACAACAAACATCAGCTCAGTCCATGTAGATGACATTGGCAGATCTCTGTTCTACTAAATGCACCATTTCTAAATAACAGTAAAATGTAATTTTCACACTGCAGGAGTTAAACATTAACTGTGATGCTGTAATGACAGCTATTGCTTATTTTATTTGATAAAGATTTTGCAGGTCAACCTGAAATTTAACGAGTCTAACTTCTGAGCTATATTTAATTTGTCTTGTATTGTCATTTTTGATAATATTGTTCCTTCTTTAACATAAAACCCCCATTTAGGAAAAGTTGTGACATTGAGTAAAATGTA
Source organism: Garcialebias charrua (assembly GCA_038048925.1). Classification (NCBI taxonomy): domain Eukaryota; kingdom Metazoa; phylum Chordata; class Actinopteri; order Cyprinodontiformes; family Rivulidae; genus Garcialebias; species Garcialebias charrua. The sequence goes on along the minus strand of JBBPBX010000093.1, from coordinate 85,349 downwards.
AATTAAAACAGAATAAAACCAATTGGAAAATCTCTTATACATTTTATTCACAGTGGAACATGTAAAATATTTAAACTAAGAAACAATACTAGTTTGAGGAAAAAAATAAGGTAACTTTAAGTTTGAAAGCAGCAACGCATCTCTAGAAAGTGAGGTCTGAATTGGTTGTATTTGCAGAAGATGCCACCTTATGCTGATTTGGTTACTAATATTTTCACTTTGGAGGAAAATAAGATGCATGACTGAAGGTTGGGGGGGGAAGTAGATACCGGTAATTGTTTATTGCAAATTGTGATACAGTACATTATTCATCTGAAACTCTTTCAATCCCGTTAGCTTTTTGTCAAGAAACTGAAAGCCCCTTCTTACTGCAATTGATCAGCTGCTTCTTAATGTTTTATTCTGCTAGGAGTCAAGCCATTTAAAACATGTGATTGTAGTTTAACATTAATAGCACTTTATTTTGTTACATATTTAAAGTGCAATTTTGAACAGTTGATTTATGATGTTTTTATGCCATTGCAAAGTTTTTTCTTTAACTCCTTTCCTCAGGCCATTTGATATCTTTATATTAATTGCTATTTTTGCCAACTGCATGGCCTTAGCTGTCTACATCCCTTTTCCTCAAGACGATTCCAACTCCACAAACCACGACTTGGTGAGTACCGTAGGTTTTTCTGTCTTTAAAACTTTATTTACTGGCGGCTTGTGACTTGTCAATTCATTTCTTTCCTATTAAGCGGTCTCTATTGCCAAGTGTTTTATCCATGACTTCGGTCTTATTTGATAAAGTTTATATAACTTAAATGTATTGTTGCAGTTTTAGAAGAAATAGAAATCTTTGAACTTTGCATTATTCTGCAGAATTGTGCCTACAAAAAGAAACTCTGAATTCGTGTTTTATCATCTCACTATTTTTCAGTACAGAGATTTTTTTTTTAGCTTTCTAATTTTAGAATTTGTTCGTCATTGCACCACTCTGTGTGCACCAACTTGTGCTTTTATGTCTGTATGATGAATTGTGGGTGATGTAGTGTTGTAAGCATTTCTCCACCATTGAGGTTAAGCACACTTTTGAAAAGACAGACACACAGTCTGCGGTGGTTATGAGAGCAAAACTAAGCTGTGGTGTTCAATGATTAATGAGGAGCACATTCAGTGTGTTTGCAGACAGTTGAATGGTTGTGATAGCTGAACTTAAGTATGGAAAAGTCATAAAGAAAGAACATTGCTTTCCCGCTGTATGTTGCATTGATTAACGTGTTTCCAAAGAGAAGCCACAGCTTTGGCTAAACGGGTGTTTGTTGCGTTCCTTTAGTGAAGTGAGGTGTGCTGCTTCACGGTGTGACCTCCTGAAGGGTGACATCTGGGTGTCTGTTTACACATCACTGGTGCATCAGAGAAAACTGGGCCATCTGGGACATTACAGTGTGTATAAACACTTTGTTGTCAGCATTGGTTTTCATTGAGTGCAAAAAGAGGCATTTTTTTTGTAAATGCAAAACAACAAAATAGCATTTTGATTCATGTTATTGGTTTTTTAAAGTTTTAGGGAGAATATGTTTGTTTTTATGTACATTCTTTCTGCTGAATTGCTGCTCTGGTGTGCTGATTTTACATCATATATGTAATGTTGGTGCATTCATATACTGTATAATGTTTTTCCTCACAGTCTAAATATCAAGTCTATTTTGAGATGTATACCATAACCATTAAATCAAAAAGTTTGGAATTCTTTGTTACATTTATATGTAAGCTTATCAAAGCTTGTATGTAAAAAAAATAAAAATAAAAAAGTTAACTCATGCATATCCATTTTATCCATCATCCATCCATTATCTTCCACTTGTTCCGAAGTTTGGTCGCAGGGGCAGCAGCTTGAGCAGAGAGGCCCAGACATCTCTGTCCACAGCCACATTTTCCAGCTCTTCTGGGAGGAATCCAAGGTGTTCCCAAGCCAACCGAGAGATGTAATCTCTCCAGCGTGTCCTGGGTCTTTCTCGGGGTCTTCTCCCAGTCGACATGCCCGAAGCACCTCCCTAGGGAGGTGCCCAGGGAACATCTTTACCAGATGCCCAAACCACCTCATCTGGCTTCTCTTGATGTGGAGGAGCAGTGGTTCCATTCGGAGTCTCTCCCGGATAGCTGAACTTCTCACCCTATCTCTATGAGACCGTTCAGCTACCCTGCGGAGGAAATTAATTTCAACCGCCTGCATCAATAATCTCATTTTTTCAGTCACTACTGTACTTAGAGTTTTTGGCCGTAGTTGAGGGTAGGGACGTAGACTGACCGGTAAACAGAGAGCTTCACCTTACAGCTCAGCCCCCTCTTCACCACAACAAACCGGTACAGAGTCTGCAATACTACAGACACTACACCAATCCATCTGTCAATCTCACGCTCCATTATTCCCCTCACTCATGAACAAAAGCCAGAGTTACTTGAACTACTCCACTTGAGGCAGAACCTCACCCTCGACCCAAAGAGAGGAATCCACCCTTTTCTGTCTGAGGACTATGGACTCAGATTTGGAGGTGCTGATTCTTATCCCAGCCGCTTCACACTCGGCTGTGAACCGCTTCAGTGAAATCTTAAGATCCTGACACGATAACACCAACAGGACCACATCATCCGCAAATAGCCAAGAAAGAATCCTGAGGCCACCGAACTCGACTCCCTCTGCCCCCTGGTTGCACCAGGAAATTCTGTCCATGAAAGTTATGAACAGAATCTGTGACAACGGGCAGTCCTGGCGGAGTCCAACTCCCACCCTGAAAGGGTCCAACTTACTACTGGCAATGTGAACCAAACTCTCTCATCGCTTGTAAAGGGACTGAACAGCCTGTAGCAACGGACCCCCAGTCCCATATTTGCGGAGCACCCCCCACAACAGTGTACCTCGAGGAACATGGTCAGAAGCCTTCTCCAAGTCCACAAAACGCATGTAGACTGGATGGGCAAACTCACGTGATCCCTTGAGGACCCTAGTGAGGGTAAAGAGCTGGTCCAGTGTTCCTCAGCAAGGATGGAACCAGCATTGTTCTTCCTGGATAAGAGGTTTGACCAACGATCTGACCCTCTTCTCCAGTACCCCTGAACAGACCATGGAGGCTAAGGAGAGTGATACTCCAACAATTGGAGCACACCCTCCGGCCCCCATTTTTGAAGAGGGTCACCACCACCACCCCAGTCTGCCAATTCAGTGGCACTTTCCCCAATGTCCACACAATGTTGCGAAGGTGTGTTAACTAAGTCCCACAACATCTATAGCCTTGAATAAATCAGGGCGGGTGTCATCCGCCTCCAATTTTATTTTGGAGTGGGGGTGGGGGGGGGAGTGTAGATTTTTATTTTTATTATTATTCATTAATTGGAAGCAAACTGAAAGCTAAGTGTCTAACCAGTTCCTAAATGGAAAAAGATAATTGTTGCAGTGAGCATGCTTCATTATCAGGGTCATTCAATGGATAGTTCAGATATTTCAAAGTGGGATTCTGTGAAAATGTTATGATCTACTAATATACAGTACCTGTTGTTTGTTTGTTTGAGTGACCTCAGTCTGGAGAAAGATAGTTTTTGTTTGACTGGATTCACAAGCTAACGGTTTGTCTGTACAGAGCCATCACCATATTTCTGCAGTCTTAAACCAACTAATAGCTCAAAAGTTTAATAGCAGTTTACGTCAATCTAATTTTATGAAGTTGTACACACTGTCAGTTTTGCATTATTATAACAGCAGAAATATCATGATATTCCAGATGGAAGTTCTGATGACCGATGACTATATAAAGAAAATTATAGTTTACTGAGTTTTATAGGTGAAACAAAGCTTTGTTATCAAAATATGAAAATGTAAATATGAATCTGTTAAATGTGATTTTCTCACAGTTATGCTGTTTGTTTTCTGGTGGATTAGACAGCTCACATACTTTTAATTCTAATTCTGTCAACAAGGTATCAGCCAACTACAGTACTGAGGAAATAATGTGAGCGTTCCATTTTCAGAAGAGGCTGAACAAAATATTTTTTATAGGGCAGGTGTGTCAGCTTGATCTTACTTGCTTTACAGAGTCGTAGCCACATGAGGAGCTTGAAAGATTAAAATGAGTTGGTTTTGCAAACCTGCAGGTAAGGCTGGAGTGAAGATTGATATTTCACATTACTCTGCAGCTTTAAAATAATAATAATAATAATAATAATAATAATAATAATAATAATAATAATAATAATAATAATAATAATAATTGATTTAATTTATAATGCACTTTTCATTAATGAAAATCTCAAAGTGCTAAAAGAGTGGGACTGATAGAGAAAGATGACTGATATAAAACTTGAGTTGATATAAAACTTGAGTTGAAGCGCTGAGTGGCCTAATGTGTAAGGCAAGGATCAAATTATGCTACAAAGCAACTGAACCATGCAGTGATAAAATGTCTATATCTTTAAAACTGTACAGAGGGTCTAAAACCTGCATTAGACTGTTTTGAGCTGTGAATTTGAAGTTGTTTTTATGTAATGTTCTGAAATATAAGACAAATTCGCTTGTTCATTCAACCTTTATTTAGTCAGGTAAATCTTTTGAACCCCATGGGCTCATTTACGAAAGCGACCTGCTAAAACTAAAGAACAATGAATGCTTGTAATATATCATTAGATAAAATAGTAGTTGGTTTTCCACCAAGGAAGGTGATACAGAGCTGCTTGAGCATCACATTGCTGCATAGTCATGGAGGCTTTAGTAGCCTGAGTCTGCCTGGCTTGTTAGTGAGGCTTGGTTAAATGCAGCAGCTCTTTATAAATAGAAAGCAATTTCCTCCCCAGGCAGAACAGAGGGCAAAAAATTGGGGTCTTGCTACCACCAGGAGGCTCAAGTGAGTAACAGGATAAAGCTAGCTCTCAAATATGCACATGCACATGTGCAATGACACAGAAAAACCCCTGTCAAATAGTCACTGATTTATGTTCAATCTTTTGTAGAGCATCATACTTATTGCTGCTCCTGTTATTTTATTGCAAACGTACAAATTTCCCTCAACGTGTCCTGCATGTGACCATGTCTCCTTGACACCCACCTCTCCGAAGAGACAAATTAATCTGCAACACTCCTGATTTTTATCTAAAAAAGCTAAGTATGGTCCTCTGGACATTCAAAAAACAAAACAAAGCAAAAAAAAAAACTGTAGAAACGTTTCGTCTTTCGTCCGAAATACTTCCTCACTCCGAGATGCTGTATTCAGCTCAGTCTTATAAATAGCACCCTCTCACAGTGGATCAACCAGTTTGCTGCTGACAGCTGAAACCAGCTGCTCACATGATCAAGGAGGACCATCAACCTAACGATGGATCGTTAGCACCCTGATGGTTGTTTGCTATTTATAAGACTGAGCTGAATACAGCATCTCAGACTAAGGAAGTCTTTCGGACGAAAGACGAAACGTTTCTACAGTTTTTTTTTTTTTTTTTGCTTCGTTTTGTTTTTTTGAATGTCCAGAGGACCAGACTTAGCTTTTTTAGATTTTTCTACCTGGATTATTGAGCATGCATCAGGGTACTCCTGATTTTGTTTAAGGTCATTTCTGTCTGATCTATCTGATGCTGAACACCCAAGGCAGTTCCTGCCGAAGGTGGCTGAGCAAGACAATGACCTTTTCATGGTGAGTGTGATTCATACGTCTCATCGTTCACAAAGCAACGTGCAGCCAGTTGCATTTCATATCAGGTACTGTCTGTGCCCATGTCACCGTTATTGCATAACTCTTGTACTGCACAAACGCTTATTTTAGTGTCGACAAAAGCGTGCATATACATTGCTATGTCTGTGCTCAAACCAACACTGTGGTTGTTTTGTTGCCAGCAAAGAATTCACAGTTTGCATCAGCTAGCCTTACGTTTTGAATTGTTTGTGAATACACTTTTGCTTTGCAGATGTTTTATTTTAATTAAATTTATGATAGAAATATTCATTTTCAGGTAAAGCTAGACATCTTTAATGTATGCACCCATAAGGCTTGACTGTCTGGCTTAAGTGTGTAATGTACTATCTGATATTAGGCCATATAAATGCCATATAAGCCTCATATAAATGCCTGCAAATATAACAATTAACAATACTTTCATATAACCTCTGCAGCCACTGCGACATTAGCCTGGTTAAAACCAGACCCTTGTCCTTCACTTCGCTTCGTACTAGGGTCTGGAACTTCTCCCATAGACAAGGATTTCTCCGATAGATTTTTGAACGGACCAATCAGAGAACAGAAGGCGGAGTTTTGTTAGTTTAGCCTGGCGAGGTCCAGGCTATTCAGATAAATAGCTCAGAAACCACTCGGTGGATATTTTTTCTGCTACCAGTGTGTAATTATATGGCTCTAATTTACTGACTGTTGGCCTGGATGAAACATTTGAGATAAAATTTGATTTTTTATAATTTATTTTCGTAGCGCACCCGAGGCTGTTTGGAAAATGTCAAACCGAAACTATTTAAATCCAGCAGATTTGACCATTTCGTGAATTGATTTAGGAACTGTTAAGCTCAGGAACACTTCTGATATAACGTCAGCTAAGAAATATATTTTTTCTCAGCAAAGAAATAATAGTTTTTTACCTTGTTTTCATGAAAATTCCTTCGTGGCGGCAGCCATTTTAACTGACGACGTCAGTCGACGTCGTTCAAAACTCCGCCTTCTGTTCTCTGATTGGTCCGGTCAAAAATCTACCGGAGAAATCGTTGTCTATGGGAGAAGTCCCAGACCCTAGTACGAAGCGAAGTGAAGGACAAGGGTCTGGTTTTAACCAGGCTACTGCGACATACAATGTTGCAGGCAGACTGCACAGTTAAGGCTGTGTAGTCAAAAAGAGCAATGATCCACACAGAAGAAGTCATTTCTGATTGTAATACATTTGAACAACTATTGTTAAACTTGTGACCTGAAGTCATCGCCTGCTGACTGATCGCTGTCACCAAGCACTTCACTGTGACAACCAGCATCCAGTGGCTGCTGTCAAAAAAAAATCCAAGACATCCTTCCATTTATTTTTGTTTTAGAGAATGGATGGATGGATGGATGAAGAAAACCTTCGCATTAACTACAAACATTCAAACTCTGCTCAAAAGACTTCAAACCAGAGACTTACTTGTTGTGAATTGACAATGATTAGCACAAATTCATTCATCAAAAATCTTATCTTAATATATTTTGTGATGTTCTCCAACCTTGTTTCAGTGCAGTTTAAGACTGTAGATGTTGCAGATCTTGCTTTCTTTGATACAGATTATTTTACTGTATGACAAGATTGAAATAAATGCAGTCATCACAATTCATTATCTGCTACTGCTCACGTTCAAAAATCCATAAAGTATTTGTTAACTGCCTGGGCAGCACAGTGGTGCAGTTGGTAGAGCTGCTGCCTCTCAGCGAGCATGTATCGCGGTTCAAATCCTAGTACAGGGGACTTATCTGGGTGGAGTTTGCATGTTCTCTCAAGTGCATGCGTGGGTTTTCATACTCCGGTTTCCTCCCACAGACCATAAACATACATGTTAGACTGATTGGTAACTCTAAATTGTCTCTAGGTGTGAGTGAGAGAGTGAATGGTTGTTTGTCTCGTTTGTCTCTATGTGTCCCTGTGATGGACTTGAGACCAGTCCAGGGTGTTCCCGCCTCTCGCTGGATATGGGCACCACCAGTGACCCCCCACAACCCAAAAAGGAAGAAGCGGGTAAAGATAATTGATAGATGGATGGATGTTAACTAGCCAACCACATCTCAAAAAGCTTTGTGATATTATCAGTTTGCATTGTTTAATCCTTGATACACAATTCAAAAACAAAACAAGATATCAAAAACAGTAAAGTAGGGTACTTTGTACTGAAATACTGACTAGAAGAGGGCAAATATTTTACCATTTTGCAGTCTTCTTTAAAGCTCTGTGTCAGTAATGCGTCCATCAATCCATTTATTTTCTTTAACCTGCTGCTTCTTGCATCACACTAGTGCTTATCCCCAGCTGTCCCTGTGCAAGAGACCAGCTACACCCTGGACAGATCGGCGTTCCGTCAGAGTGCTACATAGAGACAAACAACCACTCGTTTTTATTTACACCTGGGAACAATTTAGAGTTAACAATTAACAACATACATTTTGGTCTGTGGGAGGAATACCTGGAGAAACCCACGCATGTTTGTGTAAACTCCACCGGGAGAAGTGATCCTGTGATATTCTGGCTAAAAGGCGACAGCTTCATCCACCGTTCCACTGTGCAGCCATCCAGAACACAAAAATATAAAAGCTTAATTTTCCAAGCTGTGCACAACATTAATTTATCCCGCAAAGTGTGGGGTTCTAAACATTAATTAATCCTGCTGATCCAGTTGGTTTGGTCATATTACACCAGCGCTGAAGAAGCAAATGAAATAAATCTATTTAGAGCTGCCGTTCAGGTTTATGTGTAAGTGTTTTGGCAGAATGTTGCGCTACAGAAGAGTGTAAATGTGTACATATGTGGGGGAAACAGTTGGCTCTGTGTACGTGTGTGTGTGAGAGAGAGACCCTGGCACAAACAGCAACGTCTGGACTGGGGACTCCCGTGGAGATGATGATAGAAGAATGTGTTTAGTCACTTAACGTAACTGCTCATTTGCGGCTCACACTAGCACTGTCCATGCTTGTTATCTTGAATGTGTATTTCTGCACACGTGTGTGTGCAAGTGTGAGAGAGCATTAGCATGTGAGTGTGTGACAGAGGAGAGCCCAGAGTAAAGAGAGAGGCAGAGATATGGTGTGGATATTATGTGATTGTGCAGTTTTATTTTTGTTCCATCTATCTACATTTGCTTTTGTGAAGTTACATCACTACAGAAATTAAACCTAACTTAAAAAATAATAATAATAATTAAGGCAGGGACTATAGGCTCTGTTTACTTTTTGGACATTAATAAAATAGTTTTAAGTCAAGTGAAATAAACGTTTCTCAATTGTCAGAGTCAGATTCTGAGATTCTTTGTCATTCGCACCCCATGTGGTACATATGGTGGAACGAAATTATGTACACAGGGTCCCAGTTACAGCCAACAATAAAATGTAAATGAACAGTAATAAAAAACATCAACTAAAATTATACTAAGCACTAATTACATAAAAACATTGGGTCGAACAGCAGCACGAACATGAGTCTGTATGAGCAGATGAGCACAAATTAACACAGCAGCATGAAACAGATCAGCAGCAACATGATGTGATTTTTCACAGTGATTATTCTGGTTAGATATTCATTAGTCTAAAGCCACATCCTGACCAAACGCGTTTTCAACTGCAGGAGCGTCCAGTTTACATGCAAAGTCAATGGGGGACGTGCCTCCAGCCACGTCTTGGCGTCGGGCGTCACGTCACGTGCGTGTTGAGCGTGCTGGAAAAGCGTTTTCCGTGCACGTGAACCCGCGTCAGCCTCCAAGCACGCGTTGATCATTGCTGAAGTTTTCGCCGTTCAAACGCCGTTCAACTCTGGTTGATCAGGGAGAGTCGGGGGGGAGGAGAGAGGGGGAGAGTCCCTATGTGACGCGGAAACGAGGGGGCGGGGGTATTGCGCAACTATGTGACGTATTGTTTGTGGGACACAGAAAAAACCCGCGGAGTCATGTACTATGGAAGAGAAACTCATTGTAGCTGTGTGTTCGCGACAAGTCCTTCACGACCAGTCAAGTCTGCTCTACAGAGACAGAAATAAAAAGCTCCTCGCCTGGCGGAGTGCAGTGAGGAACTCGGTGTACCGGTAAGCTCCTCCCACACCCCCCGCCGCCACACCGCCGCAGCTTCTCGTTCTGGTCAGGACACCACTGGGTCCAGTGCGTCCACTTGCGTGCGTGACGAGCTTTTTGCCGTTGAAAAGCTGTTTGGTCAGGACGTGGCATAACAGTCTCAGGGTAGAAGCCGTTCCTCAGTCTAGTGGTTCAACACTTAATGCTCCTTAACCTCCTTCCTGAGGGGAGTGTGGCAAAGCGTGTGTGTGCTGGGTGAGTGGGGTCCTTCATGATGCAGGTGGCTCTCTTCCTAAATCTGGAGGTGTAAATGTCTGATGGTGGGGAGGCTGACTCCAACATCTTCTGTGTAGCCTTCACCACTCTCTGCAAAGCTTTTCTTTCTGCAGCTGTGCAGCCTCCATGCCACACGTTGATGCTGGAGCACAGGATGTTCTCCACTGCACACCTGTAGAAGGAGGTGAGGACTGGGCTACTCAGACCAGCTCGTCTCAGCCGTCTGAGGATAGAGTCTCTGATGACCTTTCTTGATCAGGTTGGTGGTGTTGTTGCCCCAGCTGAGTTTGTCATTCAGGTGTACACCCAAGTACTTGTAGTAGTAGTTATCTTATATTATCAAACAGGACTTGCATATTGAAACATAAGTTATTGCCTAAACACTTTCTGATATGGTTTTGGATTTGGTAAAATGCACCAAAATGAAGGAAGGGTTTAAAAGATTAAAGCAGGAACTCTGGTGGAGGTCTGGGTCCATGGGCCGCTCTGATCTGCAGTAGAGTTAGTGACTTGACTTTGACTGTGAAGGTTTTTAGGAGAATAAAAGGCAGTCACTAACCTTCACAGTCAGGCAAATAGTATAATCTGTGTGACAAGTGGATCTGATGATGTCACCAGTGTTGATTGAGCTGAAGAAGAGCAGGAGAACTGTGCGTTGGGGCAAGTCCAGAGACGAGGTCCAGTGGAACGGTCCGAGGTCATACACAGGTTATCAGAAATTTATATCCAGTAAATAATAATAATATCCATAGTACAAGGCAAGAGGCATAGTAGTTGAGGTGAGGACGAGCAGAGTTGTTACCTTGGTCAGAGAGAGAGATACAAATCAGGCGGGGGATAAGCAAGATGAGGAGTCCAAGAGGCCGGCAAGAGGTAAAAACCAGGAAGGTAAACAGGCTGTGGCATGAACGCTGGACATGTACTACTTGGTAAGGTTCCATGATATGGCACTGGTTGGTTGTAGACATGAAGCTTATAAAGGCAGGTGAACAGGTGATGCTGATGAGTGCTGATTGAAGTGGATAAACAAGGGGGTTTGGCAAGGCTTGGAGGGTGCAGGCTTGAGCTGAAGGATGGTTGATAGGCAAAACAAACGTGGAAACAGAAAACTATGGCAGGAAGGGGCAGAAATGTGACAATTTTCAGTGTCACAGAAAAGATTTACTTCAATTTATCACCATAGCAACTTGTGCTTGAGACCAAACCAACCTGAACACTTCTAGGCTTTCTTTTTGTTGTCCGGGTCCACAAACTTTAAATCTCCAGTCAACTTTTCCACTTTTGATGTTCTTGGTTAACACAGGCTGTTTGGTAAACGATCGGCTCACTTACTGGATTCAGTAATTCTTATGTTTCATCCCCAGGTTAACAAGATTTTAAACAGTTGGGATCATATCTGAAAAATTAAGTTTCTTTAATGTCATGTTCTTCCATCCATGTTCAATGGGTTTCTCTGTTTGGGTCTCGGAGGCAACAAGTCCATGTGAAAAACCCAGTCGGTGACACATTCCAGTTATCCTGGGGGATCCCATGGTGTTCCCAGGCCAGAGAAGATAAATAAGACCTCCAGAGAGTTCTGGGTCTGACCTGGGGTTTCTTCCCAGTGGTGCATGCTCGGAAAACTTCCAAAGGCAGGTGTCCAGGAGGCATCAGATGCCTCAACCACCTCAACTGACTTCTTTGATGTGAAGGAGCAGTGGCTCTACTCCGAGCTCTCCTGAGGTTAGGTCCGGCCACCCTACAAAGGGAGTTCATCTTGGCCACTTGTATCTGGGAACATTCCCAGTCCACCCACACTACTCCTTATAAGCTTACCTGGTGTGTCAAGACCTGTTATCATTGAAGAGGAAGTGGAGCTAGAGGAGAAAGATGAGGATAAGGGCGTGGAAGAGCAGGTTTCAGCTTTGGATGCTCCTTCCCTTCCAGCTGAGGTCAGCCACCCTGCAGAAGAAACCAACGCAGAAGAAGAACAGTTCATAAAGGAGGAGAGAGACGCAGAGAAAAAGACTGCAGAAGAGGTGAAAGGGAGTGAGCAAGAGGTGGAAGACAGTACAGAAGATCCCATGGTGACTCCTGACGAAGCTCCTGACAGTACCCCCCCACCTGAGGAGACCGGGGCGGTGACTCCCAAAGAAGAGGAGGAACCTAAAGTGAACGGTGAAGCCTTGCTGGTTGAAGTGGAGCGGCGGCCGCAGGTTATTTTTTGCTCTGAGCCGCCTGTGGTAAAAACAGAAATGGTGACTATATCAGACACGTTCGCAGCCCAGAAAACTGAGATAGCTACAAAGGAAGTTCCCATCGTACATACGGAAACCAAGACCATCACATACGAGGCTGCTCAGATGGATGGTAATGGAGACGGTGAGCCTGGAGTGCTGATGACTGCTTTTATACGTCTACCTTATAATGTTTTGCTAGTTTTTTGATACTTTGTAAAAAAAAAAAAAAAAATTTCTTTTGTTTTTTTTTTCTTCTCTCTTTTGTTTTCTATTGTTTATTGTTTGTTTGTTTATTGTTTATTGTTTAAGGAAATTATACCACTGCTGTTCATTGTTCTTTAGTTTTAGCAGGTCGCTTTCGTAAATGAGCCCTTGAGGTTCAAAAGATTTACCTGACTAAATAAAGGTTGAATGAATGAATGAATTCTCTTTTGCTACAAATTAAAATAATAACAATAATATAATAATAATAATAATAATGTGTTCAAATCTAACTTACCAAGCAGCATTGAAATAGTTCTCTATATGGAAATTTAAAACCAATTACCATTCATTTTGTGGAATGTTTTAAAAGCTCTATGTTGATGGTAGCTTGTGTTGCAAATCCCCAAATACTTTTCTCTGTAATAACACTTTGCATGCCTTTTTGAATGCTTAAATTTAGACATGTTGGCCGAGCTTTGTGTCTCTGTGGTGTAATTGACAGATTTCAATGTGTTACGTTAAAAAAAGAGCTGTTGTTTCTGCCAATACGGTTGGCTTTTGTTATTGTTGTTGTTTTTTAATGATCGGATGTAGCTCAGGGTGAAAACCGGTCTGTTGTGTAACCATTTTGCAATAATCATTGTATTCACGACATCAAAGTGGAAATAAAGCGTCAAAACTCAGCTATCCTGATATAAAGTGCAGAGCGAAAAGCTGCTGGAGCAGAGAAGCACAAAACACTGCCTGACCCCCTCTGTGCTGGCTCGACTGGACAGCCCTGACTGATCTCTACAGACAGGGGGACGGAAACAAAGATGGAGAGCCAGCTGAGGAAAAGATGGTATTAATGCAGTGGTGCCGTTTGTGTCATCTTTTTGAGCGCATCAAAATAAATATTGTGGTTGCAACTGTAAAAGTTGGTTCTAAATCCTTCACAGCTCACAACGTGCTGACGTTTGTGTTACAGTTGTATTTGCTCTGTGTGTGAGCGTTTGATTACACATGCGTGATGCCGCTGTTATTCATGCCACTCTGAGCTTGTCGCCACATGTTCAGATGTTCTGACACGCAAAAATTTGTAAGTCAGGTGAAACAGTAAAACATAAAATCCCATCAAATATTCAGGGATTATGTGTTGTGAACAGAAATTATGGGTTTATGTTAATCAGGATGATGCTGTTTGTAAAGTATCACAAATTTGAAATTTAACTGGAAGACTTGAAACATTCGGTCAAGCGTTTCTGCTTTTTTGTAGTTTTTTTTTAATGCTTTTGAATCTTACTGTAAAGTATTTTGATTGTAGCAATGAATTCTGTTCCTCCTGACAGCTTTGGGCCNCCAGATGCTGCTTCTTGAAGTTGATAAAAATGCAGTTTCTTCTTGCTGGTTTCTGTCTAAAGTGTAAAACACGACCTGAGGGTCAGTACTTCAATTTAATTTTGCACAAACCAATAAAAATGTGTTTAACTGTAACAGTCCAAACATGCATGTGCTGCTTCTTTTTAAAAAATCGTAATAAAAACGTTACAATCCACTGTTTTGTGTGACGGTTTGGAGTTTGTTAAATAAATATTTCTGACAAAGAGTTGTAAGCATTTTGGAAATCTCAACCGTGCGGCCACGAAGTTCCCGTGATCCGTTCAAAGCCCAGAACCTTCCATAAAGGGCGGACCCTTTATATTTTCAAAGGAGGTGGCAGAAATGTTCATTTTTAGTGGCGTTCCTTCGTCGTCAAAGAAGCAAAACAAAACACGGCGACAATGTTACAAACTCCAGACGTGGTCCAACACATCCCAGCTTCCAACAGCTGGAAGAACGTCACATGAAAAACGACAGATGATGGGAACGTCTACAAACGTGGCTAACGACTTGTTGCTTCTTTTGGAACGGTGAAAAGAGCTGCCTGGAGGTGAAAAGTTACGATTGGTTTTCAAAATGTTGTTCTGCTGCTTTAGAAGGATTAGGAGTTGAAGCTCCGCCCCCTCCTGGAATGTCATTTATACCTGCATAAAGTCAAACCCTGACTTTAAGTCTCCGTTTACTGCAAACATTTGGCTTCATAATGTTTTAACATGAAGATGATCTGAGATATTTCAGTTAAAATAACGTGTTTTTAAAGGAATTCACATCCTGAACCTAACTTATCCTTTCAGAGGGAGCGTTTACCGGTAAGTGGAACGTAGACGTGGGCTACATTTTTTTTCCAGACGTTTAAAGCAATCAAAGTGTGGCAGAGATGATTGGAAAATACATTTTCTTTACGACAGATCATCTAGAAGACCATTGTCTTATTGTAGCATAGTTAGCACGCTTTATAAAACAAGTCTTTTCACAATCCTTCAGGAATACAAAGCATACCGTATTTTTCAGACTATAAGGTGCACCGGATTATAAGCAAAACAAGTTCATTTTGGCAGATTTTTGAGCGCCGTGTACCACAGAAAATATAAAATCAGTTTGAGGTAAGTAAGCACAACTAGAATTAATACATGAAGTGCACTGAATTATAAGGCTCACTGATGATTTTTGAGAAAATTAAAGGATTTTAAATGCGCCTTATAGTCTGAAAAATACGGTATTCTGTAAACTCGCTCTTGTAACATTATATTACACGTTAGCTTAACATGCTATACATGTTAGCAGAACTATGCTATGTGTTTGTCAGCCTTTAAGGTTCAGTCTAGCTCTGAAAACATGACTTAAATTTTTTTTTCAAGTTTGGCATAATATGTTTAATTTAAATTTCCTTAAGTCTCATTGGTAAATTGCTGATTTTTTTGAAAATCAATCTTTATTTAAAATGTGTGTTTTTTTTTTTTTTTCAAACTAAGGATATTGGGGGCCTGATGGAGATTGTCCAAGGGCCACTTTTGGCCCTCGGGCCTTAAGTTGCCCACGTCTGTGTCTTTAAGCTGCTCACACTGAAAACACATCGACTATAAAGGCATTAGGTCATGTTTGAAAACATTCGTTGCTCCACAAAGTCATGTTTTTGTTGATTTATGAGTAAAAAGGACAAAATAAGAAGTAACCATTACAAGGTTTCATTCAGGGGCTTCAGAGGGGCTTCAAACCCTCCGAATAGTTTCCCATGAAGATTATTTCTACTGTTCTGTAGTGACGGTTTGGTTTAGTGACAGATTCTGTTGTACAGTATTTGTGATTTGTGTGTGTGTGTGTGTGAGGTGCAGTGAATGAAACTCTGTTGTCGTTTTGGTTGCAGTGAAAAGGTTACGTCGTCCAGAAGAACCGGTCCGATACAGACGACCTGCTGAACCGACGAGGTGGAAACGGTGAAACATGCAGAATCTGATCGTCTCTAACGGCTGCGTTTGTAACGGTAGAGACGTGAGAAGCTGTGTGTGAGCGGTGCAGCAGCTGCACCTGGGACAGAACTGGTTTCAAGTCTTCTTCGTTTTGGTACCTGTGCTACTTGAACAATTTAACTGCAGGATTAACTTTTATATAACGCACCATCCCAAGAAAACAAAACGACTCTGTGCAGAACACAACGTAACACGCTGAAGCTAGTTCCCCCCACAGATTAAGGCTAACCTGCATTAATATTCAGTTTTCTTTTTAAATCGCCAAGTTGTTGTTTCTCCCAGTTATCCTCCAGTTTCCAGGCCCTCTCTCCCAATCAAAGGTCAGTTTTTTTCTCCCTTGTTCCCGTGGGGCCCAGAAGGAACGATTAGTGTCCAGTTCATAATCAGCTGCTTTTATTTCACAACTTTCGTTTAAAACTTTTAATTGTAGCTTTGAATCTGTTTATTTTCAGTTTAGTGATTATTAAATGTTACGTTAGGCTTCTTCAGCCTGATTAATGTTGCTGCGGTTATTATTCCCCCCCTTTTTTAAAATTCAAGTTATATTATCTCCTCCTGTTACTGAAGATGAACTTGTTGCTGCTGAGGAATGTGGATGAACCATACTTGTAGAAAAACAACATAAAAATCAAAACTCTTGATGATTTTCTGCAATACTTGAGCTACAGCTCCTTCTTTTATTAAAGCTGTGAGAATGTGGCATAACTTACTTCTATAACGTGTTTAAAACGTAGTTGTGCTTACATGCTTCCTGCTGCCTATCTTGTTAATTCATTTTATAATAAAAAAATTTATTGAGTTACATCCGCTCATTCTCAATCAGTTCATCTGGACAGTTTCTTTTTAGCAGAAACGTTTCACCCTCACTCCAGAGGGCTTCCTCAGTCAGAGTAGTCAGAGTAGTTGGACTACTCTGACTGAGGAAGCCCTCTGGAGTGAGGGTGAAACGTTTCTGCTAAAAAGAAACTGTCCAGATGAAGACAAGAAAGTTAATTCTCAATAGTCCAGGTATCAAATCCGTCCAGTTGAACTGATTGAGAATGAGCGGATTTGATACCTGGACTATTGAGAATTAACTTTCTTGTATTGAGTTACATATTTTGTCAGGGAGCTGCTTTTATCTTTTTCTTTTTTTTTTAAGAAATGCACCAAAAACCATTAAGATTATTACAGATTCAATGATATTTCCTGTTTTGATTAAAAAATGCTTTAGACTTTTGAGTTTTAATTAAAAAAAAGATTAATTATGTAACGCTGGGGTCTTTAGTTTTAGTTAAGCGTGACACTACAGTTTTCAGGTAAATAAAACGCTCTAATAAAAAACAAAAACAAGCTACCGATGTCGAGCTAACAAAACGGTTCTTTTTTGTTCCCTCGGATCGAGTGAAAATGTTCTCGGTGTTGCATTGAGGGATTGAAGTGCACCAAAGACATGTGAGGAAGACCATCTGGGAGGAGAGCGACATCTTCAGCCCCGCTGGCTAAAACCCCTCCTCGTCTTCCTCACCGTCGGGGTCCGTCGTTGCAGCGTGGTGAAGATCGTTGGTTGTCAAAAGAGGAAACAGAGACCGCGGGCCTTTCAGTTCTGGGGAAACAGATTGGGAGACATCAGCACCAAACTGTTTTTTTTGGTCCTTTATACTCCACACACACGCAGCGCTGCAGCTGTCACTCCTCTTCTAATAAAACAACTCTAATCAAACGGATAATGAGTAACTATCGCTCATATTACCTGAGTTCAGTCAATCCTCCTCCTCATCCAGTTCAGTTTCTTTATGAACAACCACTCTGGTTACAGACATTTCAGGATGTTGCTCTTTGGCCTCCTTAATGGCCTGCGCCAGAGCCTGCAGTAGCCAGGAGCAGCCACACGGTGGCAGCACCGAACACAGCAGGCACAGCAGGGAAAGGTAGGTGGGGGAGGAAATGATGCAGGTAAACAAAAATAAAATGAAATAAGAAGCATGAAAATGAAAACAAAACAACAGATTTACTATCAACAAGCCATTTCACTTCCTCTCCGGCTGACAGGATGATAAACAGGAGGAGCGTTTCAGTGAAATGGCTTCGAACGAGTAAAAATTATTAAAAATAATAATTTCCAACAGAGAACAGTGGAGCGCTGTTCTTGCGTGAATCAAGCAAAATACAATAAAGGCAAAGAAACAACAAAAGAGGATTAAGACTCATGCAAACATAATGCTGAATCAAATGTTTTAATTTATTTATAGTAAAATTGGGGTTGGAATAAACATTTTATGCCAAAATCATCCAGTTTGATTTGTATAACCCTTTTACAAATGTGATATTCCTTAGAGTTTGTATTTATAGGTCTTATAATTTTGCAGATCGGACTATGTGAGGCAGACACGACTAATATTTGAGAAATTCCAGCATATTTTACATATATTTCATGTAAATATTAAGACAGAGGTGACTGCAAACTGAGCTGAAAGCGTCTTTTAACTTTAGTGACTGTATCTAATGAGCGTATCCTCAAGAGGTTAAACTGTGTTATCAAATATAATATTAGTGTAGTTTTAGAAAGTAAGGTTGCAACGTTGCGGTGTTTATTTCACTTTATGCGGCTTTACTACGGTGGCCCCAAGGTGTAAATGAACAACATTAAAAAAAAAAGAATTACATTTGGAAAAACACAACAAAAACAACAAAAACACAACAACATTTGAAAAAACGGAATTACATTAAGCCAAACCGGAAGTGGCCAAAGCGGAAGTAGAAGAAGATAAAAACGAATTACCGTACATTAAGCCAAAGCGGAAGTGGCCAAAGCGGAAGTGGCCCGAATCACATTAGAAGAAAACGGAATTACATTTGGAAAAACACAACAAAAACACAACAATTTATTATTTTATTTTTTACTTCCGGTTTTAATGTAATTTGTTTTTTTCCACTTCTGCTTTGGCCACTTCCGGTTTGGCTTAATGTAATTCCGTTTTTTCAAATGTCATTCTGTTTTTTCAAATGTTATTTCCTTTTTTCAAATGTAATTCCGTTTTTTTCAAATGTTGTTGTGTTTTTGTTGTTTTTCCAAATGTAATTCTGTTTTTTTAAATGTTGTTCATTTACACCTTGGGGCCACCGTACTTTACAGAACAAAAATGATAAAAGAACACCAAATGAAGTAAAAGAGCAACAAATTCAGACAAAACAACAGAAGAAAAAAAAAACAGAGTCTCAAAGAGTTAGCTTTCTGAATGCAGGCGGGAATAAGTGAGGAGGTTACAAAAGCGAATGAGTGAGTGAATTCTGAGTGGAACTGATGGATTTTGGACATTTTTCCAAATACTGTAATAAAAATACATTTGGAAAACAAGCAACATGACAGACATGTCACTATATGACTGATCACAGCTTTGAGATTAATATATTTCTAATTGTTAAACACAAAATTCAATGTAACGTGTGACAATTATGGGACCTGGATAGAAGACAGACTAAAAATAAATCACTAAGAGTCTTTCACACCACCCACATCTGCTGAGAATAAAGTGACCCACCAGCTTGAAGCAGCTGAAGCAGCAGCTGAAGCCGAGTGATGAAAAATCTGACCTGATCGTGATCGATGTCGCAGTCTCCGGTGATGACGATGCGTTTTTCAATCCTTGTCTCTGACAGCCCGCCCTTCAATGTCTGAAACACAGTTTGGTAGGATGACTTTAGTTTTTTTGTTGTAACTGCAGCTGAGGGATTTGAATAAATGATCTGTCCTAAAAAGAGCAGAGACAACGCAACTTCAAAGTCAATTCATTCAATCAATTCAAGAAAAACAGAAATATTGTACCAGAGACGCAGGAGGAGGCTGCAAACATCTGGCATTTTTCTAATTTGGAAACGTTTTATGTGGATTAATGGGAATAAACCTGGAATTTAAAATACTATATTTAAAGTTAACTCAATGGATATTAAATTTAGTTCAGAAAATATATTTTTAGGATAATCTTCATAATCCAGATTTCAGAAGAATCAGAATCAGAATAAGCTTTATTATCATTGCACCAAGATTAAAAAAAAAAGAAGTCAAAAGTCAAAGTCAACTTTATTGTCAAAACTGCAATATGTACAGGACATACACAGGATTGAAATTGCATTTCTCTCAGTCCCTCGGTGCAACAGTAACCATTTAAACACTAAAACACTAAAACATTTAATAAACAAGCATAAAATGAAATAATAAAAGTGTAATACTGTCCTGAGTTTTTGCATAGTAGTATAAAAGTATGAAAAGTTACACCAACACTAAACATTTAATAAACATAATCCATCCATCCATCCATCTTCTTCCGCTTATCCGGGGTCGGGTCGCGGGGGTAGCAGCCTAAGTAGGGAGGCCCAGACTTCCCTCTCCCCAGCCACTTGGAGCAGCTCCTCCGGGGGAATCCCAAGGCGTTCCCAGGCCAGCCGAGAAACATAGTCCCTCCAGCGTATCCTGGGTCTTCCTCTGGGTCTCCTCCCGGTGGGACATGCCCGGAACACCTCACCAGGGAGGCGTCCAGGAGGCATCCTAACCAGATGCCCGAGCCACCTCAACTGGCTCCTCTCGATGTGGAGAAGCAGCGGCTCTACTCCGAGTCCCTCCCGGATGACTGAGCTTCTCACCCTATCTCTAAGGGAGAGTCCAGCCACCCTGCGGAGAAAACTCATTTCAGCCGCTTGTATCCGAGATCTTGTTCTTTCGGTCATAACCCAAAGCTCATGACCATAGATGAGGGTGGGAACGTAGATCGATCGGTAAATTGAGAGCTTTGCCTTTTGACTCAGCTCTCTCTTCACCACGACAGACCGGTACAGCGCCCGCTTCACTGCGGACGCTGCACCTATCCGCCTATCGATCTCACGCTCCAGTTTTCCCTCATTCGTGAACAAGATCCCGAGATACTTAAACTCCTCCACTTGGGGCAGGACCTCCTCCCCGACCCGGAGAGGGCACGCTACCCTTTTCCGGCTCAAGACCATGGCCTCGGATTTGGAGGAACTGATCCTCATCCCGGCCGCATCACACTCGGCTGCAAACCGCTCCAGCGAAAGCTGTAGATCACGATCTGATGAAGCCAATAGGACCACATCATCTGCAAAAAACAGAGAAGCGATTCTAAGGCCACCAAAACGGATCCTCTCAACACCTTGGCTGCGCCTAGAAATTCTGTCCATAAAAGTTATGAACAGAATCGGTGACAAAGGGCAACCTTGGCGGAGTCCAACTCTCACTGGAAACGAGCCTGACTTACTGCCGGCAATGCGGACCAAGCTCTGACACCGGTCGTACAGGGACCTAACAGCCCTTATCAAAGGGCCTGGTACCCCATACTCCCGGAGTACCCCCCACAGAACCCCCCGAGGGACGCGGTCGAATGCCTTCTCCAAGTCCACAAAGCACATGTAAACTGGTTGGGCAAACTCCCACGCACCCTCCAGGACCCTGTTGAGGGTGTAGAGCTGGTCCAGTGTTCCACGACCAGGACGAAAACCACACTGCTCCTCCTGAATCCGAGGTTCGACTATCCGACGGACCCTCCTCTCCAGAACCCCTGAATAGACCTTACCAGGGAGGCTTAAGAGTGTGATCCCCCTATAGTTGGAACACACCCTACGGTCCCCCTTTTTGAATAGGGGAACCACCACCCCAGTCTGCCAATCCAAGGGAACTGCCCCCGATGTCCACGCGATATTGCAGAGTCGCGTAAGCCAACACAACCCTACAACATCCAGAGCCCTAAGGAACTCCGGGCGAATCTCATCCACCCCCGGAGCCTTGCCACCGCGGAGCTTTTTAACCACCTCGGCGACCTCAGCACCAGAGATCGGAGAACCCGACCCAAAGTCCCCAGGCTCCGCTTCCTCAGTGGAAGACGTGCCAGTAGGATTGAGGAGGTCTTCGAAGTATTCCGCCCACCGACTCACAACATCCCGAGTTGAGGTCAGCAGCACGCCACCCCCACCATAAATGGTGTTGGTCGCGTACCTCTTTCCCCCCCTGAGACGCCGGATGGTGGACCAGAATCGCCTCGAAGCCGTACGGAAGTCATTCTCCATGGCCTCTCCGAACTCCTCCCACGCCCGAGTTTTTGCCTCAGCAACCACCCGAGCCGCATGCCGCTTGGACTAAACATAATCATAAAATGAAATAATAAAAGTGTAATACTGTAATACTAAGATGCAACAAGAATATGTCTGTACAGTCATCCGAAAGATGGGCGGAGTGCACGTAGCTGCTGCTACTGACCCTTTCACAACAGAACTGGTGAGGCAGTTTTAGTGGACACCACGCTAAGTGGGCTGACCTGCTGCAGCAGTACGTCAGAGTGTCCGCCATATTGGATGTGGCAGAACTGCCGGTCAACTAATAAAGGAAATGGACTGAACTTAATAAAGCACCGTTCTATAAAGTGTTTTATGTTAATGCCTGTCATTCACACACACTAATATACTGTATTTGGAAAACAGACACCAAAGATAACATTTATAACTTTTAAAGTGATTATTAAAAAAGTTTACTCCTAAAATGTTTAGGTTAAAGTTAAGCACCAAGACAACATTTGCATTATTTTGAGGGTTTACAACTATTAATGTGTGTAACAATATTACTGTTGTGATAAATATAGAAATACTGGTATTCATATTGAACATTTAATCTGAGTCTATAATAACCAGATTCTGAAATGTGACTTGTTCATTTTCTGAACAAAGAATATTCATATACATATACATACATATATATATATATATATATATATATATATATATATATATATATATATATATATAGTGTATATACATATATATATATATATATATATATATATATATATATATATATATATATATATATATATATATATATATATATATATATATTATA
>JBBPBX010000093.1:37771-62455 GCA_038048925.1 Garcialebias charrua | reverse complement strand
CGTGCATACCGTTTCGGTAATTTTTTCACTCATTAAATTTTATTAACGAGAGATTATGCGCCGCGGAACTAAAATTCCTAAGCGTGTTTCAGCACGGCGCTATTATCTTGTAGCACGAGTAGCATTAGCGGCCTAGCATCTCCTGTTCTGGAACATTATGGTTTTCTTGTTAAAAGACGTGAACAAATACAAAGCTGTGTCAACGTTGTTTCACGGAGATTAGATCTGCAGCAGCAACACATCTAACTTGTTAACATTCTTGAAACAACATTATCCGAATGTGAACTTCTCTTCTACAGAAAAGCTGCTTGTTGCAAAGATTGCATTTAAACAGCTGCATTTAAACAACCTTCATCAGGTAATTCAGATTGGTCCAAAGCAATAACACAAGCTGTAGGAGTTTTTAAAGCTCTGGATCTACGTCTGAATGTTGTTGATGCACCGGCTTTAAAGTTCTTGAGCGTCGCTATGACATCCATCATGTCTTCAGCCAAAAAGTTCAGCACTTTATGAAAAAGTTAAAACTGATATTGTCAACAAGCCCTGGAGCATATTAAAGCCCTGAAGATGATGATGACCGAGACATTCAACCACCTCATAACAACCGTTCAAGAAGAGGTATTGTTGTTTTATTATTATTATCTAATTAACTTTTTTTATTTATTTAAAATGATAATCTTATTAACTCTTTATTTTTTTTTTAACTTCTTTGTGTTTCACTTCCATTCTGGGACAGAGATACCCCCCCCCCAGGGGCGGAGTGGGACAACTTTTCAGCCCGGGAGTTTAATGGCCAAGAGTGGTCCATTTTTTCACATTTTAAAAATATTTGGCAAAAATGTAGCCTATAATATTTTTTTTATTGCAATACAATCAACAACTTTTTTTTGGTTATAATTTTTAGTTACATTTTGTTACAATTCAGCAAATCAGGTGGGAAAAAAACTAAATTAGTTGACTTAAAAAACAGAAAATGATAAGTCAATTCTTTGTTGCTCTTTCCATATCAGACTCAAAGATTACTGAAAAACTCAAAACGTAATTTTGTTGGCTTGAACGTTGGCCAGCTGTCATGAGAAGTTTGCACTAAATACAGTGACAAAAAGATAAACCATAAAACTATTTTACATTCAAAATATTAAATTTGAGGCCAGATAAAATGTCAATGAGACCAGATTTGGCCCATGGGCCTCGAGTTTGACATGTGATCTACAGCATCAGTAAGCGCCTAAGAAGTGCACTAGTTTCTGCCACCATATGTGTTACTTTGTCATTGTCAATGGACATAAGAAGTTCTTTCTCTGTGGACATCAGCATAAATGCCTCCAAATGCTCCTGGTTAAGTGTGCTTCATAGTCTATTCTTGATGAACTTGAGAGTAGAGAAGCTTTCACATGCAACATGAGACAACAAATATTTGTATGCCAGCCCTATATAGGCATCTGTGAAAAGGTTATACTGTGTCAATATAAGGTAAACACAGATAACACAGTTTCTGCAAGAAGAACAAGCCCTGCTTTCAAGTTCAATCTCTGGTTCAACCCTGTTCCATCTCAGTACCATCTTGACAGTGGACTCTTCCAGAGGGGACTTTTTCAGCCTATCCCAAGACTGGACAGCTCTGTGTGTAAAGTACTCACTGTGGCTCTCTCATCAAATCTAAGCAGATTTTTGCTTGTTGCTTGAAGTGCTGAGCTCTTGAGTCCTTTAAGCCTCATCTCTGAAAAGTTTTAGGGTCAAGACAAGCAAAATCAGAGACAAGTTTGGCATTGGTTGCAATATGTATGCATATGCATGAGTTTATTTTTATTTGTCTATTAAATGTGTTGCTTTAACATTTTTCTGTCTCCTGTTTTCACTTCACCTCATGCATTTCTGCCTCATTACGTAAATAAGGACTTGTGTGGAAAATTAAAAAAATAATTACATTTAATTACATAACACAAGTCATCTAAGAGTAAAAGTAAAAACAAAAAAATATATAGGCCTACCGGTATTTTAAGCACAGTAAAATGTAAAATTATGAATTAAAATATATAATTTGTTGGAACTAAGCTGGAAAAAAAACATGATGGTCAATTAATTTTTAAAACATGAGATAAAGTTCTAAAAAAGCTAAGTCTGGTCCTCTGGACATTCAAGAAACAAAACAAAACAAAGCAAAAAATGTCCAGAGGACCAGACTTAGCTTTTTTAGATTTTTCTACCTGGATTATTGAGCATGCATCAGGGTATGAGATAAAGTTATCTTTTAATTTAAATTGTCCTTTGACGTTTATTTATTTATTGGTCAATTTATATATTTCTGCTTTTATTTCTAATTAGGCTCAGGCTGTCAGTTTAGGTCCCACTTGACTTTCATGCATGTTTAGTGACATAGTACAACGTTGTGACATTAGCTTAATTTATTATGCTAGTTTTTAATTTTTATCATTACCTGTTGCTTCTTCTGTCTCTTTGAAAAAATGTCTGTAAGCTTTGCACATTTGGCAGCTTCCTCCTTTCTTTTCTTCAACCTGACTTTTTCAGCTCCACCTGGCCTCTTCCTATCCATTTTTATTGCTAATTAGCAGTTTGGACTCCGCGCTGCTCCATCAGCTGATGTTTTAGAAAATACGTGCTTCGCTGCTGGGGTGGACTCAACCAACGGTGAATTTTCAGGGGTGTTTTTTATCAAATGGTAGCTCCCAAGCTGCCGGCCCTGTGCGGCGCAGTCTCTTAAAGGGATCAGCGCTTTAAGAGGCTGCAGGCTGCAGTCTCTTAAAGCGATCAGCGCTCCCTCCCTTTAAGAGGCTGCAGCCTGCAGCCTAAAGTCAGGGACAAGTCGATTTTGAGCAGATTCATTCAACCGTCATCATTTTCCCCGTGCGCCTATCGGCCCATTCATGACGCGGCCCATCGGGAAAACTCCCGAATCTCCCGATGGCCACTCCGCCCTTGNAGATCAGGGGTCACCAACCTTTTCGAAACTGAGAGCTACTTCATGGGTACGGAGTCATACAAAGGGCACCAGTTTGATAAACTCTTCGGAAATAACAAAGCGTAAATTGAAAAAAAATGTATAATAAACATATTTTTAAGAACATATTTTTAAGATAGACATTTTAAAATATATATAAATACAAAAAAATAATAACAACTGAATAAAATGAAAATTTAAATGCAGCTTAGTAGTGAGTTGTGCTATTTTTAGAACAGGTCCGGGGGCACCTCAAATGGTCCTTGGGGGCACCCGGGTGCCCGCGGGCACCACGTTGGTGACCCCTGCCCTAGACCATGGGGGGGTCGTAACAAAACATAGGGACATATGGGACATGTATTTTTTGTTCTCTTTGTTCAACATTCTGTCAATGAATTTAGAAAAGGACTGCAACATTATCTATAAGGAAGAAGTGTAAAGTTGTTAAAGCTATTGTACTTCAAACATTGTGTGGTTGTGACTCTATGATGTCATCTAGGGCTGGGCCATATCATATCGTCTACGATAATACCGGTAAAAACAGCTTGCCCGGGCAAAAAAATGATATCATGATATGCTAATTTCATGACGTAATACGTCAGAATGCCCCGCCCCCTTAACAACCGAGCGCTTAAACCGACAAAACAGAACTGCGCAACTCCCTCCACCAGTCTGCGTGCAATATTTGCTGGCTAAAATGCTAAAAATAAAAAAACAACTCGTGTCTCAGGCAGCTTCTCCCTTCTCCCAGGCACAGAGAGCGCAAATGTCTCCACCTCCCCCGCTCCGACCCGCTCTGCAGCCGCTGCGTGCTGCCGGTTGCAGCCTCGCTGTTATCTCAAACACGCGCAGCTCAGCTGTCTACTGTATTAGGTTCCACAGTCGGTCCACGGCAGTTCAGTTAAAAAAATGAATCAGAGAAATGACACGTTCCTGCATGAAAAGAGGAAGCTGAAACACTAACGAGCTTCAGGCTGCACGCCTTTCAGCCCTACCCTGACTTTTGTGTGTGGGAGCAAGTGGCTCCTCTTTAAGTTAGGACCAACTTTTGTTTTTGAATGAAACTTGTGTGAAAGTACCCCTCCTTTTGCTAATGTTAAATTTTATTTTAAACTAACCAATGAAATTGTTACTTTTACTCAACCTTGCTCCATCTGGGTTTTTAAAGCTGCACTATGTAACTTTGTAGTGCAGTCTGTAACTTTTCTAACAATATATTTTTAACATATTTCTTCACTCTGTCACTATCTACTGACAGACTGGTGTTAGACAAAGTAATCTCTGAAAAAAACTATAGTCCCCTTGCTTCTCTATCAGCATTTATAAAAACACTAAAAACACAGAGTGACCCGCCATTAACCAGCCAATAAAAACAGAGTTTGTAACCAGCCAATAAAAACAGAGCTTGAATTTGAATCAGCCAATAAAAACAGAGCTTGAATTTGAATTTCAGCAGGGCCAGGGGGAGCAGAGCCATATATGGCTCTGAGGGGGAGGGATCAGAATGCTTTGCCTGTTGAAAATTTTTCTAAGTTCTGCACTCTACAGAAAGTTACACATAGCACCTTTAATGTTACTTCCGCTTCTCCTGGCTGAGCCAGGTCGTAACACAATCTAAATAACAGATCCGCTCATTCTCAATCAGTTCATCTGGACAGTTTCTTTTTAGCAGAAACGTTTCACCCTCACTCCAGAGGGCTTCCTCAGTCAGAGTAGTCCAAAGCACACTGAAGTTAACCCACCAAGTAAGCAACTTATGTGGACCAACCAGTTTGCTGTAGCCAAGATGGTTTCTGGGGGCGTGTCCCTCGTCGACTCCTCCCAGGCAGGCAGACATGTCCAAAGTGGTTCTTGTCTTAAATAACAGATCATTTTCAGATTATCGTACCCACCACTGCACCCTGTATTCACTGGTTAACTGGACATCATTAACCTCACGCAGACTCTTCCACTGGTACATTTTCATCTTTAAATCACTTCTTGGTCTGCTGCCCTCATACATCTCCTCCTACATGTCTTTGCGTGAGTGCAGCTACAGTGTGCGCTCTCAGGACATGATTACCTGCAGTGTTCCGTCAGTGAGGACTGAACTTGGAAAAAGGGCCTTCTCCTACTCTGCTCCTGCTTCATGGAATATCTTACAAAAAGATCTGAAGCTCTCGACCTTGACTTCTCTAAATGGTTTTCAGAATCTGTTGGAATCCTGGCAAAAACCAATGCAGATTTGTTCCTGTCTTTGATTTTATACGTCTACCTTATAATGTTTTGCTAGTTTTTTGATACTTTGTTAAAAAAAAAAAAAAATCTTTTGTTTTTTTCTCTCTTTTTGTTTTCTATTGTTTATTGTTTGTTTGTTTATTGTTTAATGAAATTCTATCACTGCTGTTCATTGTTCTTTAGTTTTAGCAGGTCGCTTTCGTAAATGAGCCCATGAGGTTCAAAAGATTTACCTGACTAAATAAAGGTTGAATGAATGAATGAATTTTTTATTTTTTTTATTTTTATACTTGGGAGACTGACTACTTTACTAAAAAGAGTAATTTCAGTAAAATTACCCCTTGTTGTTTTTTATAATTTTATATAATACTGCAAAGCAACATATAAGTTAAATTTGTCAAATAAATACTTTTTTTTTTTGTTATATCACGAATTTATCGTTATCGTGATAATGCTCTGAAATATCACAATATAATTTTTGAGTCATATCGCCCACCCCTAATGTCATCATGTGCAAATTAGGTCATTAAATTTGTTACTGTTGTAAACTTTGAGTCCAACTTGTTATTGGTTTAATGCAAAACAAAACCTTTATATTTTGTTTGAATTACTCCCATCCCTGGAAAACTTCCCAGGAACTTTCAGCTCCTTTGCAGCCCTCCAAAGGAGTACAAACATGTTGACGTAGACCGTGATGAAGTCTGCAGAGGTTTTAGACAGCGCAGTATTAAGTCGCGATGCTGAGATTTGTGGGTTAGCGTACCTTGGTGATGTGTGTGGTTGTGGTCGTGCACAAAGACTCTGAGGTGATTGTCTGAGCAGTCATCAGCACTCCAGGCTCACCGTCTCCATTACCATCCAGCTAACAGCAGAAAGACAAAAACAAGGATCAGAACCGTCTCATTACAGTTACTGCTGTTGAAAAGACAACTGTTGCAATGCAACGCTGCAAAAAAAAAGAAAAAAAAAAAAGAAGAAGAAGCACTTTGGTATGAGCAACATTAGCAACAACCTTTAAAATAACATTAAATGTTTCACGTTTCATTTTGGAATCATGACACAGGTAAGGAAGATTTCAAATAATCAAAATAAGTTCCCGGGGCTTCTTGAGTGTGCACCTGAGCAGCCTCGTATGTGATGGTCTTGGTTTCCGTATGTACGATGGGAACTTCCTTTGTAGCTATCTCAGTTTTCTGGGCTGCGAACGTGTCTGATATAGTCACCATTTCTGTTTTTACCACAGGCGGCTGGGGAGGGGGAGAGACAGGAGTGAGGGGGGGGATAGGATAGGCAGTTAATATATTAAATTTTACACAAATAACAGCAGACATTAAAGAGAATAAAATACTAAATAAAGGTGGTTTAGTGGTACAAATATACCGGTACATGTACAGTATAAACAATAAAAGTCATGCGCAAAAGCAAGAACACATAAACTCATGCAATATCATGCAAATCCAATGCAAAAACGTTTACCTAACACAAAATAACCAAACACTAACGCAGCAGCCCGAACACATAACTCTTTGGTGCCAGCTCAGAACACAGCACAGCAAAAACCTGCATAAAACATGAGCCAATAAAACCAGCGTGACTCTGGAAAACAAAGCAGCTATTGAAACGTAAACAAGGCGACGTTCGGGATGAGTGGGTGGCATTTCTAAAGTGGTTGGCAGTGATGATTTCAACAAAAGCAAAAAGGAGAATTATCACTGACAAACACAATCTGGACACAGGCAACAAACACAGAAACAAAAAAGGCAAAAATCGGCATGCTAAGCAAAAGAAACGTGCACCTGAAAGCATTGTGCATTTCCTACTTAGGCCCCATTTACTTCACAACACAAAAACAGGATGACAAATAGGCGACAGCGACACCACACTGGCACTAGTCGTGTTGACAATGGTCTGAAACATGATAACGTAGATAAAAAATGAATATGAGTGAATGAAGCTGTGAACACAAACACACCAAAACACTGGTGCTTCATCGTCTGATTACACTACAGTACAGTACATGATTTGTCTTAAAGAGGGGCTAAACTCAAAATTAACTTTTTTTAGCTGATAAACGCCCTAGAATGTGTCCAGAATGTTGTATAGCACTATGTCTGTGTTAATCTTCATATATTTGTGCGTATTAGTTTAAATTAGCATTATTTGGTCTAAAAACATGTTTACGGTAGCCCTATGGGTTGAACAGAGGAATTGCACCTTGATTTTCTTATTGGTCAAGGATTCTCACTGTGACGTGTTTTCTCACTCTGTCGTCACGAAAGTGGTTCAAGCAGAGCCAATCCCCTGCAGAGATGGAAGGTCCTCGCTGCAGTTCATACCTTATATGGAAGTGGTACATTGCACGCCGGAAAAGTACTGCAACAAAGCATATTATAGTTTTTGGAATGGCACTAGTTATTTGCATATTTTAACTTATTTATTTTAGGAATACTTTTCACGTCATCGAAACTATTTGGTTGTATTGTATGGATGGACAAGCAAAGCATGTATGTCAAGTTGGGGCTGTGGTGGAAGTGCAGGTTTGGGATCCGAGAGACCAAGGTTTGAACCCCGGTCACGGAATACCTTGTGGTATTATTTTTCTTTTTTTTAGGCCTTTTGTTTTGGATAGATCGGGTGAGAATAGATATATACATCTACATAATTACTCTTTGTTGTTGCTTGCTAGAGTTTTAGTTTGTTGCTAGAGGGGGCGTGAACGCAGCACAACCACCCACCTCCTCCCCTCCTTGTCTCTCGACACGCCCATTTTCATGAGGAGTTTGAATCTGGTCTGGGGGCGGGGCTACCGTTTCACAGTGGGTTGAGTGCCACTTTAAGGAGTTTATCTTTTGATGTACATGGGGCTTAAAGTTTTCACATAAGCAGGAAGGAAACGGGCACGGTGAGAAGCAGCAGGAAAAGAAGGAGGGTGTGTGTTTCTACAGCTGGCAGGAGGGATCAAACCCCAGGGAAGCTCCGCAGCTGGATCAGTGAAGACTTTACCTCAGAGCAAAAAATAACCTGCGGCCGCCGCTCCACTTCAACCAGCAAGGCTTCACCGTTCACTTTAGGTTCCTCCTCTTCTTTGGGAGTCACCGCCCCGGTCTCCTCAGGTGGGGGGGTACTGTCAGGAGCTTCGTCAGGAGTCACCATGGGATCTTCTGTACTGTCTTCCACCTCTTGCTCACTCCCTTTCACCTCTTCTGCAGTCTTTTTCTCTGCGTCTCTCTCCTCCTTTATGAACTGTTCTTCTTCTGCGTTAGTTTCTTCTGCAGGGTGGCTGACCTCAGCTGGAAGGGAAGGAGCATCCAGAGCTGAAACCTGCTCTTCTACGCCCTTATCCTCATCTTCCTCCTCTAGCTCCACTTCCTCTTCCTTCTCCTCTGGTATTTGCGTTTGAGAGAGGGAAACTGAAATGTCTGCATGGTACTCTGCCTCATCCTCGCTCTCGCTCTCAGACGAAACGCTTTCTGTCATCCGCTCTGACGCTTCCTCCGCTGCCGCTACTTCCTCTTCAGCTCTGACCTTTTCCTCTTGTGCTTCATGCTCCTCTGCAGGTGGAGCATCATCAGCACAGCTGGTCACAATGGTGACAAGTCCAGGTTTGGTTGCTTTGGAAACCTCCTGGATGACAACAGTTTCTTCGATTTCAACTTCCGTCGTCTACACACATCCACACACACACACACACACACACACGCACACACACAAGCACAGAGTGCACAGACACACAATGAGGTGCACACACATACACAACAAACGCATGGGAACAAAACAAACAAAACAAAAGTAAAACGTGATCATTGAACATAAAAAAAATGAAAACTGAATAAACTAATAAAGGGAAACATGAATTTGTTTCAACTGTAGACAAAAAGAGACAAAGACGCGAGAGGATCGAGTAGGAAGACAGAAAACGATCAAAATGTACAAAGTAGATGGTGATGATGGAGACGTTTAAGCTGCCAGAGGAAAAGTAAAAGGAAGGCATGAAGGAAGTGATAGTTTATAAAGTGTTGTGAATGGAAGGATGGAGGGATTAAAGAAAAACGTTAGTACCACCTTAGCAGGTTCTTTGGTTTCAGAAAGCGTGTTATCAGGTGACGCTGCTTCTGTTTGTGGGACATCGACCTGCGCGACAGAGAAGTTGCCATGAAACCGTCAGTCTCACATGGACAGAGAAATTCCTGTTAGCAGTTAGCAGCAACTTGTTATCACAGCGTGAGGATGGGACCACCTGCCTGTCCTCGTCTGTAGCTGTTTTCGCACGGCACAGCCCTCCCCGGCCCAGCTCGTCCCGGGTTGGCCCTGAGCCCAGCCTGGCCCGCCCCCGCTCATTTCGCATTGTGCGGAGAGCCGCCTTGAAGTGGGTGGGGAGTTCTTAGCCAACGCCATTTCCTCACTTGGTTGAACTTATTTTACGTTTGTCTTTTATTTGATTTTTAAAAAAGGAGTTTGTGTTAACCACAGGCATAACACAAACTCCTTTTTTGTTTTTATCCAATAAAAGACAAACGTGAAATAAGTTCAACCAAGTGAGGATCGAACCCGAGTCGAGATAAAAAGTTTGGAGTGGCAACCCGACGCGCTTCCAGTGCACCACCGAGGCGTGTTGCTATTTCCAGGTCCGACGCACGCTTACAAACTTTCTCATTGCGTGTGCTGCTGTCCAGCTCCCTCTGTACACGCTCGTCTGCTATGTAGTTAAAAAGAAGCTGACTTCATTGTTAGACCACGCAACAGGGGCTTGGGAGGTAGACATGTTTCCCTAACGTAAAATGGAGGTTGTTGTTAGAACAATGCAGTTGCAGTTGATGACTCAACACGCAGCCGTCCCGCCCCTGCTGCAAACAACGAATCAGATGATGAGCAGTACATGACGTCAAACTGGGCCCGGGAGCTCGGCCCAATTAGAACCTCGGTTGGTCGGGTTCTAAAACTCGGGCTGAGCAGTGCGAAAACGGCTTGTGTGTCTGACTTTCTGTACCACTTTAACGCCCACACAGCAAGGTGAAAAAAAAACAGGGCACAAACCAACACAAAATGATCACATTATGGGGTATTGTATTTCTTTTAGCTTTGATGAAAACTGCTGCTTTAGTATCTGTTGCCTTTAACATGGTATATATTTTTTTCTGAAGGCACCACAAAGTAGATACAGTACAAAGATACAAATAAAAAAATGACAACCACACAACACCCACAGCAAATTTACGAGCTTATAAAGAAACCCAACCAGCATCTGTATTTGGTTAAAACATTCAAATCAGTTCACTGTCAAAGCGGCCAGCTTGCAGAATCTCATCTGGAATAACAAATGTTTGTCCATTAAAGTAAATTAACTCTAGTTTAAGGCAGCATCTCACTGGGCTTTGACTAGTTGGTGAACAACACTCCTGAGGGAATCTCCAGAGAGTTTTGAGACTTTTCAAGGCTCATCAATTCACGAGTCATAGACGTGTGCAACTGAGTTTTGAACATGTTCAAAATACTTGTGCAACACATTTTCTGTCAAAATAGTTACAGAGTCATTGCAGGTGTCTTCAATATGTCTCAAAAAGAGGCAGAAGCCCAACATACCATACTGTTGATGAATAATAATAATTGATGAAGTGGTCCAAACACACTAAATGTTCTCCGGTAGATCAAACACGGTGTCAGCAACCACAGTGAGTACAAAACAAGCTGAGGCGGGTACGATGTGTCAAACTGAGCATTGACCACGCAACCCCATGGCTCGCTCGGCCACCGATACTGAAAATGTAATCAAGACTGCACAGAAAATGTTTCGGTATAATTCTGTGTCACAACTAGTCTCCAACAGCAGTGAGATACCACCTTAAATGTTCAGAAGTGGAAACAAGCACCTCAAAGGCAGAAAGTGTTGCAGAAATAAGAGGCCTCTGTGGCTCAGAGGAACTGCGGCAGTGAAAGTAAAAGGGATACACGTGGTTCTACCACCATCTACCGTTGCTTCTCAAATACTGCAGCAGGCTGAAAAACAAATCAACATGTCTGCGGCAGCACTGAAGCGATCTCCTCCTGGAGGCGCTACGTCAAACACACAAAAACTGAAGTTTGGAAAGGCACGAGAGGATCAGAGAGTAGACTGATGTCCTCAGCAGAAGCACATGCAGCTGTGCAGAAACCCATCGTCCAGTCTGTATATTCAAAGACTGCATAAACAAGAACAGAGTAGAAGATCTGAGTCAACAGAGCTCAACAATAGAGACAAAGCAAAACAAAAAACCCCTGCGCTGAAAACTCACAACTGAATACTCGTCCGGCTAAATGGGGATTAAAAGAAGAGGAAGTAAAGATAGTCACTTGAAACAACAACGTCATCAAGGTATGAAAGACATCAATAAAACCCGAACATGGAAAAAGAACAAAGGAAAGTGTAAATGTAGAGAAACAGTGACTCAGAGACAAGAGCTGAAAAGGTTTTGAGCTTTAAACAGTGACTGGTGTAAACACGTGTTTTAAAATG
The DNA here is from genome assembly GCA_038048925.1 of Garcialebias charrua. NCBI lineage: Eukaryota > Metazoa > Chordata > Actinopteri > Cyprinodontiformes > Rivulidae > Garcialebias > Garcialebias charrua. The sequence goes on along the minus strand of JBBPBX010000093.1, from coordinate 50,789 downwards.
TGAAAGTTCAGCAGTCCTCGGGACAAACACATCCGTGCAGACGTACCACGTGTTGCTGCTGAACGCGTACGGATGCAGGAGAGGAGGTGAGACGATTCTCCCACTGGTTGGGCTGAGGAGGAGAGGGAGGTGGCGCCTCCATAAAGGAGCGTTTCAGCTGGCTAATGCTAGCTTGGTGTTTCAGAACCTCGTCTTGGGTCTTATCATGGTCCTAATAGGGAAGGGACAGGAAGATGGAGGGGGTGGAGGAGTAAAAGGCAGGTAGAAAGTAAATGAAGTAAAGGTGGTGTGGGGAGCGGAGGGATGAGGGGATAAAGTAATGATAGAAGAGGTATGGAGAAGGAAAATATGTGATGAGTAAAAGATTGCAAAGGTTGAGTAAAAGGCAGGATGAAGAATGGGATCAGAGGTGTGATCATAAGAAACAAAGAATGAAGGAGGATAAAAAGGGGGAAGAGTTTTGGGGAAAAAAAGGAGAGCAGGATGAGGAGGGAAAACATTACTCACGGGAACATTAACTTGTCAATCTGAAGGGAAACAGGATGGATGCTGCGCCTCACTGAAGCCTCGTTAAAGTACAAATGTCTTTTTTTAACTTGTCACTTGTGTGATGGAGTCATGTGCATTGTTTGAGCAGGCTTCAGTGAAACGGGGCCTTCCATCTTAATGTTGGAAGCAGCAGGGTGGGGCTGGTCAGTTTCTGTCTGCCATTTACTATTTTTCTGTCCGTTTAATTGGATAAAAAAAAGGCCTCACTGCCTTTATACAAATTATCTGTTTATTAGACCACCATCTTTTTGTTAACATGATGACAGTGGGCACCTGTTCCTGACATGCATCCAGGGTGTAAACCCAGGACATATTTTAATCTCAGGTGTAAACGCATAAAACCATCTGATTAACCAACATGGATATCATTGCCAAGCATGAACAGAGAATTAGCTAAATAATTTGCTTATAATCAACACTAATGGAACATTTTGATGCTTTATGTCTTCAAATACACCATTTATTCTGTAACTACTTTTTTATGACGCTGAAGACATTTTAGAGCAAAGGCAGCAGACCACTATCAGCCCCACTTTGCACAAACATGTTGCTTTAGTACGTTATCAGACCGCACATGGTTCAACGGTGGCAGCAAATCACCAGAAAACAGGAAGAAGCTCCTCGTACAGGTTAGAGAGGCAAGGTTAGTCGGGTTAAACACAGCTGCCTGACAATAATCAAACTGTTTGACTGAACGATTGAGAACACAGCGATATAAACACAGTCACAAAACAGCATTCAACATGCACTGAGCATGCACGGAAGCCATGTTGAAACACCATCCATCCTATTCACAAAGCAGCCATTGTGAACACTCAGCCTGGAGATTTTCTGCATGAGCAAAAGTCTGCAGTTGTGTAGATGCACACTAAACACATCACTTACAAGTTTTATACCTGAAGATGTGTCAACCTTTTTTGGTTGTATTGCTGAAACATGATGCCTTCATTTAGTCTATTAACTAGCATCTAAAAATACTTATTTTTCTTGAATTTTTCAATTTAAGCAGTTTAAATACTGGTAGTTGTTTTCTAAAGGACTGCTGCAGATGTAGTGTAGCTCAAACTGTCATCTTGGTGCTGAACTCTACAACTACGACAGAGTATAAGGGCCATGTTAAGAAGAAGAAAAAATTACATTACGCGAAAAAAATCTCATGAAACTACGAGAATAAAGTTGTACGACAATAAAGTCATGATTACGAGAATAAAATTGTAGCATTACTAGAATAAAGTCGTATATAAAGTTGAAAAATTACGAGAATAGTCATTATGAGAATAAATTTGTAGTCTTACGAGAATAAAATCATAATATTACCAGAATAAGGTCGTATGAGAATAAAGTTGAAATATTAAGACAATAAAGTTATAGTATTACGAGAATAAAGTCATATAGAATAGAATAGAATATATCTTTATTGGCATCGTCATTGCACCGGAGCACAAAACATTGCAATTGACGCACACGTCCTTGAGATGGGGACGTGTATTATATGGCAATAAAGTCAAAATATTATGAGAATAAAGTCATACGACAATAAAGTCATACAACAATAAAGTCATATTATGAGAATAAAGTTATAGTATTACGAGAATAAAGTCATAGTTTTATGAGAATAAAGTCGTATTACAAGAATAATGTCATACGACAATAAAGTCACAATATTGTGAGAATAAAGTCGTAGTATTACGAGAATAAAGTCATAATACAATAAAGTGATAATACAATAAAGTCATTATGTGAGAATAAAGTCGTAGTATTACGAGAATAAAGTCATAATACAATAAAGTGATAATACAATAAAGTCATTATGTGAGAATAAAGTTGTAGTACTACGAGAATCAAGTTGTAAGACAATAAAGTAATAATATTATGAGAATAAATTTGTAGTATTACGAGAATAAAGTCGTTTGCCAATAGTCATATTATGCAAATAAAGTTGTAGTATTACAAGAATAAAATCATATTACAAGAATAAAGTCGTACCACAATAAAGTCATAATAAAAGAATAAAGTTGTAGTACCGGTACTACGAGAATAAAGTCGTATGACAATAAAGTCAATATTATGATAAAAAAGTTTTACAACAATAAAGTCATGATATTATTCAAATAAAGTTGTAGTATTACAAGAATAAATTCATATTACAAAAAATAAAGTTGTAGCATTATGAGAACAAAGCTGTAATAATACGAGAATAAAGCTGTAGTATTATGAGAATAATAATAATAATAATGTCCAATAACGTCATAATATTAAGAGAATAAACTCCATAAAGTAATCACACACTCCATAATAAACTAAATGTCAGCAATCACTTTTGGGTCACTGTTTGTGAAATATGTCTCCATCCACATTATATCACGACTAAATCTGTCAATGCAGCCATTAATTGCAATGCCATACAGCTTTAGTTTATCATAATGCATATGCCACAGTGCGTTGGGCCCCCTGCTATTTTACTGCCGACGTCTGAGGCGCCGTACTTGCCGAAGTTCAACTCCCACTGGATCCAAAATCTTGATGATCATCCTCATTGTCTGCTGAGAAACAGCCAAACCTCTCTGAATGGTACACAGATGTAAGCACCTATAGCCTTGCAGTCGACCACCGACAGAAACTTCGTCTTCCACAGCAGAAGCAATATCTTCCAAATCCGTGTTTTTTTCTTTTTTCAAAACAGTCATAGTCGTTTGCACAATTGTTTCAAAGTCCTGATACTGATAATAATCTGATGCTGATGTGCTAACAGATTAAGTATTTCTTTATTTGTAAAACCAATACCAAAGTATAACTTAACATTCATCATTTTACCGCAGTTGTACAACTGCTTTTTCGTGTCGAAGTTCTGATAAAATTACAAGTTTATTCTCGTAATACTTCGACTTTAATCTCGAAATATTAAGACTTTATTCTCAAAATATTAAGACTTTATTCTCGTAATACTATGATTTTATTCTTGTAATACTATGACTGTATTCTCATATTATTTCGACTTCATTCTTGTAATACTATTCTTCTTCTTCTTTCGGCTTCTCCCTTCGTCAGGGGTCGCCACAGCGAACTGTTGCACGAAGACTTGGCAATTGTTTTTATGCCGGATGCCCTTCCTGACACAACCACAGACCACCAAGCTACCACAGCCCTCTGTGTGGAGCAGAGAGCTGACATATAGGGTGCCCGGGGAAGCAGATGTTGGGGGTTAAGGGCCTTGCATAAGGGCCCAGAGTGGGACAAATGAGGATGGAGACAGGTGTGACTGCATCACTTATCCTACCCATATTTTTGACGTTGTCGGTACCGGGTCTTGAACCGGCGATCTTCCGATCAAAAGCTCACCTTCTTAACCTCTGCACCACCACTCCCACTCACTCTTGTAATACTATGACTATTCTCGTAAAATTACAACAGTATCCTCGTATTATTTCGACTTTATTCTCGTAATACTATGACTTTATTCTCGTAATACTATTAACTTTATTCTTGTAATACTATGACTTTATTCTCGTAATACTATTAACTTTATTCTTGTAATACTATGACTTTATTCTCGTAATACTATTAACTTTATTCTTGTAATACTATGACTTTATTCTTGTAATACATACGGTACTATGACTACTGTATATCCTCATAATTTTATGAACTTTTTCTCTTAATGTTTTTTCTTTTCTGAGCGTGGCCCTAATACTTCTTAAACAACTATATGGCATAATCATTTTAAACTACAAACTTAATGTTAAGTAGATCCTAAAACAATAAGTTTATTTAGCCTAGAATATGTGTATTGCTAATTCCAAGATTGAAGCCTTTTTACTATAAACAGCTTCAACTGAATTACATATGACATCAGTTGGTCACATTTTTGCTGATGTGTTCAAAACAGCTGCCGTGTAAATCAGGACAACTTGCACTGAAAGAGCTCCATCCAAAAGGTTTTTCAGAGTTGCAGAAAATCTGGATTTGAGAGTGGACCACGTCCAGAGACGAGGAGACACGCAGGCATGCACACAGCGCCTGAGAGTGCGAGAGGGCAGCAGTCCTTCACAGTAAAGTACAGATTGAGTTGTAGTTCTGATGGCGTCAGAAAAACATGTAGGTCTTATGTTCAGCCATCAGATGTTGCCAGTACCAACCTCCAACATTAAATTACTGTGCCTCACATAAATATTGTCCCCATGCCCTCTCAACCGACTCTGGAAGGCAATCAATAAAAACAGGGAATGTAAGGTGAAAATGTGAAAATATGGAAAAAGGTAAAGGCCAGTTAAAAATATTTGAACAAATTATCAACTAAAAGAAAAAGAAAAAAACATTATTTGCAAAAAACAAACCAAAAAACCTTAAGAAACTCAGATGCAAACATATTATGACAGAAAAATCAAGTAAAAAATGAGTCCAAACACAAATGACATTTTTTGTCACTCATAAATGTTCCTCAGACCACATGCACAAACCAAATCATATAAAATAACACAACACCCACAGACATGTACACAAACCAAAAAACCCCAGCATGTTTTCAGCACACAAACAAACAATGAACCAAAATCCCAAACTGAAACTGAAACGGTACCCAACTGAAGAGCATCTGAAAGTGAAACCCGTGGATGAAAAGTGCCCACTCAGGATCACTTTGATGGAAAATCCCTAATTAAAATACAACCATTTAAAATATACAGTAGTCCCTCGTTTATCGTGGGGGATCCATACCCTGAAGCCCTGTGATAGGTGAAAAACCATGAATTAGGAATAGTAATACAAGTAGTAAGTAGTAGTTTATTTTAGTGTGTGTGTGTGTGTATATATATACTGTACATATATATATATATATATATATACAGTATATATATGGTATATATGCGTGTGTGTGTGTGTGTGTGTGTACCATATATATATATATATACCGTAGCTACATATATACATGCACATGTACTTTGTATATTTAAAGGTGTTTTAAACCCTTTCCACACTCTTGAAATATTCTAAACAATGTTTCTAAACTCTAAATGGTCTAAAAGAGCACAGCTTGTCATGATCTCAACTCTCTGCCACCTGGCAGCGCTCTTGGCCACGCCCACTTCTCCGCTGCAGAGTGGAGATATGACACGCTGTATGAAGAAGCTTCTCCTGCAGCTTGGGCTGCACACTGGTGCTAAATAATTTAAAATAATGTATTTTAAATAAAAACTATATGCCGATTGTGCGGCTCATTCATCAATCAGCCAATTGTTTGTCATGTCCAATCTTATTTTTAAAAACCCTGATAGAGCGAGTCCACGAAAAAAAACCCGCAAAGTAGCGAGGGACTACTGTATTTTATTAACTTGACTCAAGTCAGTGCTTTAATTTGTCGGGTTTTATCAGATTTAACTTTTAAAATGTGCTTGTTGTGATCACTTCAGGGTACCTTTAACCATCAAACCAATCAGCATGAGCAGGAAAATGATTGACAGACCAGCACACAATTGATCAATCAATAATGAGGTTTGAACCTGAGAGTGGCCAGGCTCACTGCATCCAGGTGACTGTCGGGGTGAAGAAGTCAAAGAAGGAATAAGGACAGGTTAGACTTACTGCTAACACTAATAAATTAAAATAATTCAAGTTTATTCAATATTAAGGAGCATTTTCACTCCAGTTTTAACAAATCAGCTATTTTTCTTTCAAAGTGCATTAAATGTGGGGTAAAAACAGGCCTTTACAGACCTGGGGGGGCATGGCTTCCACATCAACAGGGCTCAAGTCCATCTCCTTAACCTTCAGAGTGGTTGTCATGATAGTCAAAACAAAGGTGATAGGAGGATGAAGAATAAAACAGTGAAATGGATGATGGGAAAAGCTTAGTCTGCTGTAACTTTAGTGTTTGGGAGAACTGCAGGTTATATGGCCTTAAAACCACTGAAGCTGTATCATAAAAGTTTAATACACGAAGAAAGTAATTATTACTCTATGTTCAAAAAGAATATCTATCATATGAGGACGAAGCATTTATGTTTTCCCTAAATAGCTTTTTTTATGTACAACACAGATTTACAAAACGAGAAAAATTGTTAAAATATCAGGATGTAAACAACAAATAATACTTTAGTACTACATCTACAACTGGCTACTGCAAATACTTTTTCAACAGGATCAAGAACTCTTAGCAATCATGAGCAACAATAAACAAAATATAAATGTTTTCACTACCTTTGTATGTTCTGTGCATGAACCTGCTCTACATTTCCAACATCTAACAGCTCGTTGTTCACTACAAAACTACAAATCAGGTCAGAAACAGACATCACAAAAGTTTTTGTTCCCTAAATAATATCACTGTGCTCCTCATTATACAGTGCAAACAGATTTCTGAAAATGACACAACTTTTCTTCCTTTGGAGCATCTTAAGCTCCTAACAATCTTAAATTTACTCTATATGAACGCATTAATGGTGTTCGCTTTCAGGATTGTTTTGTCTTTTTTGTTACATTATTTACAGCGTTTAAAACTTTCTATAATCTTACTTATTCTACTCTGTTATAAGTATACAATGGGGTTGACAAGGTGCAGGAGAGAGTAAAAGGAGGAACTCTCAGGTGAGGAAAGCGCTGGTGGCAGGGATAAACAAAATGTGCAACGGATTCATATTAATGAAATAAATGAAAGAAAGTGGAGCATAGGACAGGATGAGTGATGCGTGGATGACGTGTGCCTTTATGCAGCAGGATCACACATCTCCTGCATCCAGGTGGTCCCTGCGTGGTGCCTGGTGTGAGGAGGGGTGTGTGACGGGGTGAGGGCTGAGCTTTCAGTCTTAAAAGCAGAACTTTGATGCTCCGTCTGCTCGCTGGGCTTTTGGTTGACAACTGTTCTTTTCTGGCTGGAGACAGCGCTCTCCAAGTAAAACAGGGTCAGTCCGAGCGGTGTGGCTAAAATCAGAGCTAAGACGACAGACTGCCTCGCGGTCAGCATCACAACGAGGAGGAAGAGCGCCAGCAGGACGGGCAAGAAGAAAGGCGAGGGGTTGAGGAGGTAGCGGCGGACGGACGAGGAAAGGTTAGAGGGGAAGTAGGAAACCAGAGGTGGGAAAACGAACAGGGAGGAAGAGGAAACGAAACGAGGACAGGAGAAAAGTGATAGCGAGGGCAAATGGAAATATGTTGAGCGCGAAGGAAGAGAAGCGGCCAAATTCAGAAACTTTGAAGAAAGTTGTGTCAAAAATGCCACAACATGAGCCCAACGAGTTGCCGAGCGGTGAAATATTAGCTGCAACTTGGATTTAACTACGTGGCACAGCTCATATTTAGAGCCTGGGATGGTCAAGGGATTCAGTTTTGCATCGGGCATTTGCACCTTAGTAGGAGTGAAAACAGCCAGTTTGTTTGATAATCCTGCAAACAGCTTTGTGGGATAACACCTGCTTCCACTCTTACCCAACACGGAGAGGAAACACACGATGAAAGAAAGACATTTAACCACACCCTTCGTACGGAGCCCGTGTTGCCAGTTTGCTAGGCCAGCTGTTGCTCTGTTTACATCGCAGCCATCCTCCAATTTCAAAAGCTCTGAGCTGCATGTTTGGGGGGTAATGACTGGGACGGGCGATGGAGGGTTCTGAACGAGGCGTTCAAGATCAGCCAGCTGCTGATCGGAGAAAATGGAGAAGGTGTTTGGTGGAAGGGACCACAGTGCGTGAGGGGTTTCTGCGTCGTCAACATGGCCGTCGTCCTCGGAGATGTCGGAGAGGCCGCGGTCGAGCTCCGAGATAGAGTCCAGGGAAGGGGCAATGGATGAGAGTGAGGATGACGAGGAGAAGGAAAGAGGAAACATGAAGATTGACTAATGGGTCAGACGTGAAGAAGAGATTAAATGAATATACAAACACAAACAGAAAGGAAATACCCGTGTGCACAAACAAAGCAAAGGTGTGAGCAACAAAATAATTGAACGGCTCAAAATGTGCATAAAATAAAAATACCACCAGTTACGTGAAATGATAACAAAAAAGGAAGATCGTGCAGGAAAGATGAGGGAACAGCAAATAAAAGGGTGTGTGTGAAGGAGAAAGAGAAAGGGAAAGAGACATAACATTAGTCAGTGAACATCGAAGCACAACATTAACAGTGAACACAGCAGGAAAAGAGCAAAGTGCCAAAAAACAGTGTGCACAGAAACTGTCAGCTAGTGAGACCAGGTGCTGAGAGTTTGCAGGTAAAGTGGTGGGGGTGGGGGTCGTAAGGAAATGCAGGTGGGACAGGAGACATGCACAACACTAAATATTCTCCTGTAGTGGGGCAGACTGGTTCAGTGTCCCCGCTGGTGGACACAGGTTCATAGTGGACAACAGCGGCGAGGCCAGAGGATGCAGAGTGAGAGTGTTTCATATGACAGGTGCCACATTGCAAATAATTTTGAACTTTTACATTTTACAATTTTTCAGACAAATAAATACATTTATTTCTGCTGGCATCACCACAGGTGGCACCAAAAGTACTATATAATTAGCTGCTGCCACCCTTGGTGATTGCTAGCAATTAAAAGAATTCTGTGGAAAAAACAAACATGTAATGCAAAACTCATAACAATAGTTTCTAAAATTATGTTCACATTAACAGCTTTGAAACATTTCAGATCGGCGTTATTCCTCCATAACAGCTTACAAGGTGTTGGAACATAAGTAGAAACATGAACAATAAGAACGTCTAAATTAAGTTTCCACATCTCAGCTAACTGTTCTGTTAATACAGTACCTATTGTCTGTATATGACACCAACAATTACAGTTTTTAATGGTCAGTCCAATAAATGGGACTCTCAGCAACAGTATTAAAAAAAAACAACCTTTGGCTCTTTTTTTTTCTGCAGATACCCACCTTGGAGTCAGAGTGAAGCTCGAGATGAGGCTCACGTCCGTTCTCAGCCATGTCTCTCCCGGCTTCAGTTATACTGATCGCTGGTGCTGAGTGAAGAGGAACACAACAAAAACCTGCTGATTCTTCCACTAACAACAATGGTTTACAGTCATAACAATTTTGATTTGCCTTAAAGAGACTCTCAGGTAGATCCTAATATTTGTGGATTAAACTAAACTTCTTTTCTTTTGAACACGTTGGAACTTCTACTTCAGGCAGATCATGACATAAACATGACAACTACCTGAACCTTGAGCTTTTCATGCGCTTCACTTTGAGACTGAAGTGATGTATAAGTAGTTTTTGTTAATGGAAGAGCAGAAAATATACTTGTGGTCCAAAAGAACAAGAACATCAATGACAGTAAATAAAATGTCCAGCAGGGGTCAGTGTAAGGTAAACCAAATGCAGAAATGACAGAAAAACGTGTTGTTTTCCAAAAACAATAAAATGGTCCAAAATATTATGTTTATGTGTGTAAAAAAAAGGAAAGAAAATATTTATTACCATAAATTTTTTGGCAAGTTTACTTCACAGTTATTTATTACTCAGAGGTCAGAGTATTGTGCATCATGTCTCATCATATGGTAGAGGTCTTGTTCTTTTCAATGAACAGAACATTCTTTATTCTCATCTTTCTCTTATCCCCCCCCCCACCATCTATCACAGTGTGACAGGAAACACACGCTCCAGCTATTTCCTGTATCTGCTCAGACACTGAACATTTTACACCCATTCAAACAAAGGCATCTACACATAAGCTTGTGAAATCTACAAACCTATAATTACAGACTTAAGTCCTTACACGATTCTTTCCATTCATCCATAACTTCAAAACATATTGTTTAACATAAGCTAACTATATAAGCTTTATGACTTTTTGCTGTATGGAGTTGTGTGCTTGTGTTACCTCCATCCAGGCTACGGCTGATGCGTTTTGACGAGGTACGTTCAAAGTTGGGCGCAGGTCGGTCTATGAGGGAACTGGCCAAGCGAGTCTGGGTTTGGGTCCGCCCGCTGTAGCGGAACTTAGATCCCAAAGTCAAGAAACGAGCCTTGGTAGGAGGCTCTGGTGCGTTTAACCTAAAGATAAACAATGGGACACCCAGACAGAGAAAAATGGTGAGTTCAAAAAGTATTTGTCTGTCCGCTCTTACATCTTCTACCGCTTATCTGGAGTTTGGTCATGGAGGCAACATGTCCAGAACAGAAACCCAGACATCTATCACACTTTCCAGATCCTCCCAACCAGAGAGGATAGAGGACCTAAAACTAGCTGGATCAGTCCAGCTAGTTCTACGTGTGCCATGGGGTCTCTCCCGTGTGGAACATGCCAGTGGAAGGCATACAGAAGGCATCCTAACTAAAGCCCTACCCACACTCAACTGACTCCTTCTGACATGAAGCAGCTCTACTCCAAGCTCCCCCTGGATGATGGAGCTCCTCACCCTATCTCTATGGCTGAGTCCAGCGACACTACCAAGGAAGCTCATTACAACCACTTGTTTCCAAGATCTCGTTCCTTCAGTCATGTTCCACACCTATTGATCGTAGGCAAATCAGAAAATGTTCCCAACAACCAACCAAAGCAATGCCCTACTTATTGAGGATAAGGTTCCAATCCATTGATCCATCCCCATTACCATCACTTGTGAACAAGACTTCTAGATACTTGAGCACACCTAAGGTAAATATTCATTTTGGACCAGAAGGGCATATTACACCCATTTCTTGTTGAGAACAATGACCTTGAAGTTAGAGGAGCTGACTCTCAGTCCAGGTGTTTGCATTGGGAGGGGTGCAAACTGTTCCAGTGCATGCTTAAGGTAATGGTCCGAAGGTGCTATCAAAACCACATCATCTGCAAAAAGCAGAAATGAGACATTGACATTCCCAAACCAGACACCCGTCTCTCCAAAACTGAGCCTTGAGATCTTGTCTATGAGCACCACAAACAGAGACAAAGAACATCACTGGCAACGCCAAACCTGCACCAAGCACAACCTTAACTTTGTGCCAGGAATGTGACACAGTTCACACTTGTTATAGAGACCATATAACCCTCAAAAGTAACCTTGACACCCCTACACTACCATGGCACCTGCCAGAGTGTCTCATGGCACACAGTTATAAGTCTTCACCAGATCTAAAAAACATATGTAGACTGAAGAGGCACATTTCAAGGGACCCTTTAACAAACCTGTAAGAGGGAAGATTTGATCCTCTTTTCCAGGACAAGAACCAAGGCCACACAGCTTTTCCTGAATCTGGGTTTAACAATTGGTTGGAGTCTCCCTTCCAACACTCTGGAGTAAACTTTCCCGGGGAGGCTAAGAAGTGTAATACCTTGATAGTTGACACACCTTGTAGACCCCCTTAATAAAAATGGAAACCACCACCCAATCTGCCACTACTCAGTTGTTTTCCAGTCTTCTGTGCAACAATAAAGAGATGTGTTAACCATGACAGTGTCCAGAACATTCAGCATCCTCAGGGTGAATTTCATCCACCGCTGGCACTCTGCCACCGAGGAGCTTTTTGACTACCTTGGTGGTCTCTGCCATGGTAATAGACTGGTCTTCCCCACAAGTCCTCAGACTCTGCCATGGCAGCCAGATTAGGGAGATCTTCAAAATGCTTCTTCCCCTGATCAACAACATCTCCAGTCCATGTCAGCAGTTCTCCACCCAAACTAAGCATAGCCTGGAACAGGGCATGCTTTCCCTTTCTGAGTTGCCGAACAGTTCGTCAAAACCTCCTGGGCCAACCAAAAGTCCTAATATGACCTCTCTAAATTTTTCCCATGCCTGTTTTTGTATCCCAACCACTGAAGCAGCAGTCCTTTGGGCCACCCTGTACCAGTGAGCTGCTTCAGGATCCCTTTGGGACAACCAAGCCCTAAAGGCATCCTTTTTCAGCTTGACTGCCTCCATTAAAGTTGGTGTTTACCTGCAAGTCCCTCGGTTGCGGTCGAGACAAGCACCAAAGACGTTCAGGCCACAGCTAATGGAAGCCGAGTTCAGATCTGGGAGGCTGTTCCTCTCCCTTCCAGCTAAATTACACAAGAACAATAGAATCCCCAGATGACACTCCTTCGAGAACACCAAGAGGGCCAAGTAATATGAACTGATATTTGGTGTACAAACCCAAACCACTGTCAGAACCTTCCCTACTGCAGCTCAAAGCTCAGAGAAGTAACCCCTCTTGTTCACCAGGGAAAACACATAGTCATTTGTACAGTTACTTTAATATGTGCAGGTGCGTAGTAAAAAGGTTTCCAGGCAAGAATTCCTTGAACAGGATATTAAAGCTTATTCCACTTGTGTACAGACAAAGACACATGTACATAAAGTTCAAACCAATGATAAAAAGAAATGCAACAATCATAGGTCCCTGGCTTATCTTTGTGTAAACAGTGCATGTATGTTGTGTATATTAAAGTTTATCTGTCACCTTGATCATTAAATTATATTTACACAAAGAAATTTGCAGATTCAACTGAAAAACACAAATTAACCTACAGAGTATAAGCTTGAAAAAAAAAAAAAAAGTAAGTCAGGGACTACCTGTATATA
>JBBPBX010000093.1:17988-37548 GCA_038048925.1 Garcialebias charrua | reverse complement strand
AGGAACTCCAGACTATAAAATCATGTTTACAGTGTACTTGTGCTTTACAGTGATTGTGTTTCTACCTGAAAAAGCTGTGATTCTCTACACAGACTTTCCACAGCTTTTTGGCAGATCGATGATTCTGGAGTTTGAATCCGACCGTACTCTCAAACTGCTCCGTCTATAAAAAAAATTAATAATAATAATACAAGTAAGCAAATAAGGGGTTTTAGGTGAGTTTGTTTGATTTCAATCAAGCTGATTTAATTCCAGATGGTTCTAGTGGATTTGATTCAATTTACTATTTGATTGAGTTTATTTCAATGTGTTGTACCAAAAACACTAAGCAGATTCAATTCAATGTGATTGTATAAATCAGTCAAAGTTAAATTGTATCCCCTTAGAAGAGTGTTGTATTTATGTGTTGAATTCCTTTGAGCAACACTGAGTGAAAATCAGTGTTTACATATTGCTTGTTTATGTCTGCAACAAACCTCTCCTGGTCTGATCTTAATATAGAAGTTGTTCCTCTTGTACGATATCTTGAGTATTTTAGGCCAAGCAAAACGATTTATCCGAAGTCGGTCTTTGTAGACCAAAAGCCCATTGGCACACACACCAAGCATGATGTCCACACCCTCTGAATCCTGAAATAGATCAAAATGCACATGGGAAAAACATGTAATGCAATTATTATTCTCATGGTAACATCTGTAGATGGGACCAGTTTCTCTACACCGGATCGTGCAGCACATTGATTGATTTTTAAAGAAGTCTGCGTATGCTCTAAAGAAACTCAATTACCACACACACACGCACACACACATACACACTGTAATTCAGTACAACTGTAACACAGTTAGCTGGCAGACTGACTCACTACAGAGCTTTTAAATTCAAGGTCGGTTGGTAATGGTTAGATTGTATCGATCATGGTGATGACTTAACAGAGGAAAAATCTGTCCAACTAATGGACAGTGCAATGTTGATAATGGGCAGTTTTAGAGGGCACATAGATGTTTCGCACAACACAGTTTCGCCATGCTAAGAGCCAACCATATTGACTTTCACAAGAGATATGTTTTAGGTCTTTGGTGCATTACAGGGACACCAGGGTTTTTATTGGATTATGTTTATTACATCAGACAGCTTGTAATGGATCTTGAGAAGAAAAGAACACAGTTCAACCAATAATCAGAACAGACACTCATATTGTTATACACACAGTAACTATGAAATGCATTATTAAAGGGGACCACATATTCAAAATTCACTTTTTAATGTTTTTTTTTACTCAACTTTGGGTATTTACTTCATAAAAAAACAGTCCTAAGGCCAAAAAAATGCACCCAGTGGTTTATTTACTCTAAGTAGATTTATTTATCTTTGATAGAAACACTTCGTTTTGCACTTCCTGCGGTTTGTGACGTCACAAACCGCAGCCACAACCCACCTCAACCCTGAGTCCAGCCCTCAACTAGCAACCCCTGGTGCGGCTCCACCCACTTCAGTATAAAAGAGTTGACGGTTGTTTTTCCTGATTTCATGTCAGCACAATGGCTAAAAATGTCACAGAGTCTAGCCAGCTAACTCTCTGACCCTCCTGGCCCAGATAATGGAGCGCGCACTAAGCAGATTTAAAATTGATAGTTTTCAGATGGGAGGCTTGAATGAACAGCGATGCAGCATGTTGCTGTGTGTGTGTGTGTTGGTTTATGTGTCATTAGCAGGACAGACTACGTACCGCTAAACCTCATTGACAAACCCGTGTGTGTGTATGTGTGTGTGTGTGTGCCGGGCCCGGCGCGCGGCTGAGCGAGGGACACAGATAACAAGACAGCCCTGTTGTGAGTGTGTGTGTGTGTGTGTGTATGTGTGTGTGTGTCCGCACCGCTACCTCCAGCTCGCGCGCACAGGGAGAGGGAGACGTCAGGGAGGGAGTTGGACATTTATTACAGAGGAAAAATTAAAAATGACATGACAACTTGTACACGTCTGATCCGTCACACACAATAAATACGTCGCAGTCCAGTTCAGCTCAGCGTGAGTTCAGACATCCTCGTCTGCCTTTGGAGGGCGGAGTTAATGTAAGCAGATCTGTGAAGGGCGTGCCACGAGATCTCATTATCATAAACCGGTCGTTCAAAACGAATGTTAAAAATGGCAGAATTAAAAAGGGTATAATTGATTATCTAAGAATTATTTTGTGTATTAAATTGAATGAACACTGTCTGGCTACCCCAAAGACATACCATAAAAATTTAAAAAACCTATCTGTGGTCTCCTTTAAAGGAGAAATGAAAAGTGTTTTTAAGCTAATAGTAGTCTAATGAAAAGCATAAAATAAGCTTGTTGAGAAATTTTCAAAAGTCAAAAATGTCATCCTAACTCAAATTTAGACTTTGCAAAGTGAAGAAATTCTCATCTGGTGTTTTTGACCCCCCTCCCCCTGCCTGCTCTCCGTCCCCTGAATATGACATAGGCAGTGCAACGAGTCGTCCCTCATACAGTAATATTAGTGTGTGTATCTAGTTGTGGACAAAAAGGTTTCAGTGTGTATCCTCATACAGTAATATTAGTGTGTGTATCTAGTTGTGGACAAAAAGGTTTCAGTGTGTAGCAATTAGGGATGCAGCAAAAAAAATCTATTTTTTAAAGAATCAAGATTCTTAGTCCTGGCGATTCAGAATCGATTCTAAAAGCCCCAAAATCGATTTTAAAACTTTTTTTAAATTTTATATTGTATTTTTACCGCTCCTGTGCATTCGGCCGCTGTAGAATTTTGGCCGTGTAGGGCCACCGTAGTTAGTTAGCCAGGCAGCTCCCAATAGAGCCTGCTAGCAAGGAGGGAGACAGCATGTTTCAACTTGCTCCTTCATCTTTAAAAATCATTTTAGATCCTACTATGTTCTGGGGAAGACAGAGCTTAACAAGACATTGGTAACTGTTTCAGGACATTTTCAACACCCCCACTTCCACGTTAGCATACGGCGCTAGCATGCTAACGTTAGCATGCGGCGGCTAACGCACGGCTATTCGTATTTCCAGGATAGAAATGCCCATTAATGCACTAAATCACCAAACTGTTTTTGACAAACTAAAGTGATATCCTTCAGATTCAAAAAAGTCTTCTGCTTCCATTTTAAATGACAGACAAGAGGACAGTAATGATGGGTTTATAGCTTCAGTGTTATTGTAAGATAGCAAAGGAGGTCTTAATTGTGTCATAAAAGTGCGTCCAGAAAATTACTACAGAAATCACTGTACTTCGGCATGTAGCAGGAAAAATGTAAAAAACTATTTCTTTAAGCTACTGACTTGAAAAAAGCATACTAAGTATGTTTATGTGTGTTGTTTACTATATGAAATTCTTGTTATATCGATTTTTTCAGATTTGATTACATTTCTCCTTTAAGAGATCAGAATTTATATGTTTACAAACATAGTTCACATTCCAGCTTCTATAATGTTCATATGGTTCCCAGAGTTGAACAGTCTATTGGTTTTCCTTTGTCAATATAAGTTAGTCTTTCCAGACCTATATGTTCTGAAAGTTCTTTGATCCATCATATAAGCAGAGGACGTCTCGACATTTTTCCAATCGAGCACAACTAATCTGTCTTGTAGAAGTCCAAAGTATTGTAATAGTGTGAACGTTTACGAAGCATTCACACTATTGTGATCCATTTTTCTTACATATATTTTTAGTGCGTTTCTCATCCCGCAGTCTTCAAGTTATTTCAACAAATTATAAATCAAAGTGTTCAGCTCTTTCAGGACAATCCTGTTATGACTTTTGGTATTGGTGCTACTTTAGCTTTTTGAAATATTTAGCATTTTCTGACAGTTTTCTCATAGAAAATGAATCGAGCTCATTCCTTCAAATCTTTAGATCTGTTTACGTTTTACATTTTGTTCTGGTTCAGCTTTTTTCAGCTTCCTTGTGTAAATAAAAAAATTAGGAGCTATTTTCAGCTGTTTCTTCAGCTGTTTTGTGCTCATTTCAGAATCTTTCTGCTAAATAAAACATGTCTGTGCTTCTTCTAACTTTCAGCTTGTTATAGTCCTTTCAGCTTGTTTCTGTAAAATGAAACTGTTTCTACTATTTCAGCTACTATTTAGCAGCTTCATGCTACTTTTAGCTTTTTCAGCTAATTCCATATATTTTGCACTCATCTAAACTTTTTCTACCTAATTCATCAAAAATGTGCTCTCTCCACTTCCTTCGGGTAATTCATACTTCTTTATGCTTTTTTAGCTACTGTACTTTTCCCTTATTTCTTAGTTTTTTTGTTGCTAATTTCAGCTTTTTTTAAAGCTAATTTCCAAATTTTTGTGCTTCTTTCAGCTTAATTGGGTAAACGTGTTCTTTTTGTTTTCTTCTGCTTACCTAAGCTTGTTCTGCCTTTTTAGCTACCTTTTTACCATTTTTAGCTAACTTTGGCTGTTGTTAGATAAATTCAAGTTTTCAGGGTAATGGTGCTACTTTCCGCCAAAAAAATGTATTTATGCTAATTTCAGCTGGTTATGCTCCTTTCAGCTAAATTATGCTAGTTTCAGCCAATTCTGCTATTTCAGCTACTATTTAGCTGTTTTGTGGTAATTTTAGCTTTATAATCCAATTCCACCTTTTTTTAATTTCATTTCAGCGCTTTCCACTTCCTTCTGGCAATTTAAGCTTCTTTCTGCCTTTCATCTATTTTTCAGCCATTTGCTAATTTCAGCTTTTTCTAGCTACTTTCCTAATTTTTGTGCTAATTTCTGCTTATTTAAACCTAATTCAGCAAATGTGTTATTTTTGCTTTCTTCTGCTAATTTAGGCTTGTTCTTCCATTTCAGATATATGCTAGTTAGTTTTTTTTTAGTTAATTTCAGCTGTTTTTCTGCAATTTCTTCAGCAATAAGCATTCACACTGCACTTTTGCAGGAAATGCAGTTTCTCTAGTTTTGGTTCTTTGTTTGAGTGGAATTTTCTGTGTAGATTCCAAGCTCACATAATTTTACATCAAAAGAAACAGTAACATTGAAGATTTCTGAAGAGTGATTGATAAGATCTTTCCAGAAATTCTAAACTTTTTAACATCCTCATAGATTGTGAAGATTTATTCCATTCAGTTTTTAATTTAATTTTAAACCTGACCAGTTGTGTGTGTTAACTTAGTAAAAAGTTCAATGACAATTACATTTTCTCTAGTAATTTCTACAAGAAATGTAGTGTTTGAATGTGAAATGATTCACCCTTAAAAAGAAATTCACAGTGTTGTTTTCTTTGGGAAGTGATGCAAGTGAGCCATGTATCATATTAACAGTGAGTTGCCTAAATTGAAAACAGCAACCAGATGAACTAAAAACTACTTCAAACATCAACCCAAACATCAAATTAACTTTATTTCCAGCTCAACACTGTTCTATTTTGACCATCCTACAGTTTTAATTCAGTTAGTCCCACATTTGAAGTAAAAACAAATCTTGTTGACCTTTCCAACACTCTTAAGCTTACAACTACTTACAGTATTTGAAATTTTTCTTTAAGTGGGGTCAAAACTAAATCTTACATCTCAGCGCCAACCTGATTTTATTTTTACAATTTAAAACCGTTTTGCTTAAAACAGTGAATGAATTTCATCTTATAATCTTTGCTTAATGTAAAAATATAAAATCTCACTGATCATCTCTTTATTTATGACATTCGTAATTACAGGTAAATAAAAATAATAAGTTCATGATGCTGAATTAATGTAGCAAGAGAAAAATTATAGTATTTTCCAAATAATTGTCATGTGATTCAACTTTTTATTTTTCTTCCCAAAACAGTTGTGTAAAAAATTTGATCCTGTTTCAATTCAAAACATCACATAAATATTACAATATTTTAACAGTTCTTTGATAGATTTTCGAGCTGAAATAATACATTTATTATCCATAAAAACTGAAATTTATCAACCCTTTGCATTTCCACAACTACGATATGCAAAAAAAATTAATAATAAAAATTAGGCTTTAAATTGTTCTGCAGCACTCGTTCTTTCCCTGGAGGGGAATGTCCTCATCAGGAAGCTGTCCTAATCTGGGTTATAGCTCATTTCTTTCTCAATCCCACATCACTCTTCTATTTTCAGACTCCTCTTCCCTCGTGTATTTCTGCTCAGTTTATCACAAAGACTCCAGGACAGGCTCAGACACACGTGGAAATCTGCACGCACTCTGCTGATGTCCTGCTATTCCAGCGAGAGAGAGAGAGTGGCTGTTCCCATGGAAATGGTCTTCCTGCGTGTTTGTTCAGCTGACGCACGCACACACATGCACGCATACACACAGATACAGCTGCAGACACACTGGCATGCTTTCCCCACATCAAAGGAACTGTGCTAATCCCCAGATGTCAACAACAACAGGGAGGAGAGCAGAAGAGAGAAAGAGAGGGGAGAGGCTCGTTCATACCTTAGCGTGGTGCAGGTCCACCCCATACATCGACAACTTCTTGGCATTTTCTAGAAACTGGAGGTCAGCCTGGGCTGGTGTCATGCCCCTATAAACAAACAAAAGGCTGCACTAAACCAAATACACTGAAGAGACATGCTCTCGTTGTATTTGGCTCAAAAACTAGGATGCTGTATGAAAACAAATCAGTGAGATGTACAAAACACAACAGGGAAACAAAATTACTTTGAATGACAGAAAAAAAACTAATATATGCTTCTGAGAAATGCTACTTGAGTAATTCTGACATTATGACCCTGCATTTCTGACCTGTGGGATTTGTGGAGTTCAAGAAGCTTCTCCTCCATCTCTTTGTTCTGATTGGGCGCAAAAGTCAGCTGATTGATGAAGTCCAAAGGACGAGGCTGGTCAGGTTCATAGTCACCAAATTCAGCCTGTAAAATATAAGAAAACAAACTACCATAATTTCTGGAATATAAGCCTCTACTTTTTTCACACGCTTGGAACATAGCAGCTTATACGATGCCATTGCTAATTTTTTTTTTTTTACGGGCTAATGAGCTTCATGCCGCCAAAACATTTAGCATCATCACACCCGGGCGCTCTCACTGCTGCCCAATAAATGTCTCACTTGGGGGGTGGGTCCTTGTGACTCAATGAGACTACCTGTATAAATAAAGGTAAAAAATAATAACAATTAGAGCTGGGCCATATCATATCGTTACCGGTTTTACCGGTATAAAAAGCTTGCCCGGGCAAAAAAAGTTATATCATGATAAGCTAATTTCATGACGTAATACGTAAGGGTGCCCCGTCCCCTTAACAAAGGAGCGCTTCAAACCAACAAACTGAACTGCGCACCTCCCCTCCACCAGTCTTGCTAGCTAAAATGCTAAAAACAAACAACTCGCGTCTCTCTCAGCTTCTGTCCCCCTGCTTAAACTCCAGATAGAGAGAGCTCAAATGCCTCCCCCTCCCCCCCACCCCGCTCTGAGCAGTCGGTGCTGTGTGTCTCCCCCGCTGAACCGTCTTTACAAACACGCGCGGCTCCACGGACCAAGAGTCAGGTAATCAGAGACAGATCATCTAAAAAAGCTAAGTCTGGTCCTCTGGACATAGCTTTTTTAGATTTTTATACCTGGATTATTGCGCATGCATCAGGGTGTGCAGATCAGTTTTAAAAAATGAATAATTCCTGCATGAATAGATAAGACTTTTTCAATCTAAATAACAGATCATTTTTATTTTTTTCATTTTTATACTTGGGAGACTGAATACTTTACTAAATAAAGTAATTTCAGTAAAATTACCCCTTGTTGTTTTTTATTTTATTTTTATATACATAATACTGCAAAGCAACATGTTAAGTTAAATTTGTCAAATAAATAAATTTGATTATTATTTTTTGGTTATATCACGAAATTTATCGTTATCGTGATAATGCTCTGAAATATCACAATATAATTTTTGAGCCATATCGCCCACCCCTAATAACAATCTGACTAACGAAATTACCGAACAGGTCACAGTAGACCAATGAAACTTGGTTTCATTGGTCTACTGTGTCCCTCCCTGTTGTGCCCTCAGGGAGGGGGGGAACTTCGTTTCATTGCAAATATTTCCCCCCAATGAAGTATTTGCAGCCACTCGAAATAATTGTGAATTGTGCATTTAAAATGGCACTCCAAGCTCAGTGGGAGGCTTGGCTGACTGGTGGCAAGAAATCATTGACCAAAACTGGTTGCATGCAAAGAGCAACTTTTGCTGAAGTCTGTCAGTGGATCAGCATCCTGACAGTGGAGCAGTGATAAAAACGCACAGGCGCGGTGCGCAGGAGGAAGATGAAGATAGCTGACTTCCTGGTAGGCTACTGTATTTTTATTTTTTTAAAGCCGTGTTAATTCATTTATTCAACCTTTATTTAAACAGATAAGTCACACTGAGCCTCGAAGACTCATTTACAAGTGAGACCTGTTTGGTGAAAAATGACACACAGGGTTTGGAGATAGAAAAATCCTAACATGCCCTTAATCTTTGGTTGAAGGTTAACAGTATGATAATGAAAAAAAAATCTTGCACACGAGCACATAATGTCGCCGACAGTCCACGGTGGGACGCAAGGACGGTGAGCATGTCCAGAGAAAACACACAGAGGCACTGCAGTGCTGAGTTCAGATAAAATCGCCCAGTTCAAATAGTTCCCTCTGGAGAAATCCATACACACTAAAGCCTCGGATATAGTCGCGCTGCATGCGTTTATAGTGTGGCACGGCAGCGCATGGCAAAGTGCTGTTCTTTTACTGACCAGCAGGTGGCAGTACCCTCTAAAACCTGTGCATATGTTGCAAGAAAGGGTGTAGAAGAAGAAATCTACCGTAGAAGAAGAACTGTTTGAAATCACACAACAAAAACAAATGGCTTTCCGCTCGCTCGGGGAATTTAATACATTTGAATCACATAAAAAACATTCCTCCATGCGTCGCGACGCCGTTTCCACGACCACAGCGGCGCAGACAGCTGCAGGCTCTGGCGTGAAGGCTGTCGGTGAGGTCCCTACCCGACCTGTCAATCAATTTGGGCGCGCGCTAGGCTTGCGGAGCTTCAAAATCTGGGAGGTGCACGACCACGCGCGAAACCAACGCGCTGGCCAAAGCGCGGGGGCGGGGACTTCGCGATTGCGTCACTTTGGCCGCGCGCCCTATGCGACGCGTCAACTATATCCCAGGCTTCAGGGGGTGTCGAGGACGACCAAGGACAAATCCAAAGAGTCCTGCTGGGCCTCTCTGAAAAGTCCATGGAATTCCTCTGTAGGAGGGGAGGGGAGGGAGGGGCAGAGCATCAGGTATACACAACTTCCAGGATTCAGAAGATTTGTATAAGAGAGGGTCTAAGAAGTTTCACAGACAGGACAGAGCAAAGCAAAGTGGAGAGGGAGAGGAGGAGAAGGCGTCCGCCCTTGACAAGAGCAAGTGTTGAAGTGATGAAGTGTGACAGGCGCTGTTCAGAAAAAAACATTTACTCTACGCATTTGTGTATGTTACCAGTACGTATTTAATAAAGAAAATAAATTAAAATCTTCCTACGTAAATAGCTCATGTTACAACATGGACACCCGTGGCTTATTGGCAAGTGTGGCCTATATATACCATATTTTCCGAACTATAAGTTGCACCTTTTTGCCTAATTTGCATGCCCTGCGACTTATAGAGAGGTGAGACTTGTTTATGGATTTTCCCCCATATTTTTAGACCAATTTTTGGCTCAGATATGAGTCGACCGTTTTTCCATTTTGGCAAAAATGGTGCAGTACCACTTTTGGCCGCTAGGGTACACAAACCATTCCCACCTCATGTGACTGACGAGAGCCTCCTCTGGACTCAGTCTGTCGCAGCCCGGCCTCCTGCTCTGGAGGTATGAACTAACTACTTTGCTGTTAGCTCAGTGTTTGTTAGCAAAATAGGTCAAGAACCACAGGACAGATTTTGATCAAACTTACAGAACGTAATCACTAGATGCATATTTACAACTGATTAGCTGTATGAGATGTTTGAGATAAAATTTGATGTTTTATAGACGTAAATGTGTCGCGGTTAGCTTAGTTGTTTTTCCTTGTACTTTTTTAAAGCGAAAAAATTTAAATCCAGCAGATTTGACTTGGAACATAGCAGCTTATAAGATTATGAATTTATTAAGGAACGGTTAAGCTAAGACACATGTTTGCTATAATTTTCAGCAGACAAATAATTGTTTTTACCGTGTTAATCTTGTGAAATGTCCTTCCGTGCATGCTTCTGTGGTCGTCATTTTCAGCAGGGCAAATGAGGCTCTGACGCGTCGCGTAGTGGTGACGCATAATAGATGCGACTTATATAAAGGTGCGACCTGTTTATGGATTTTTCCAATTTATTGACAATAATTGGACAAAGCGACTTTTATAAAGGTGCAACCTATAGTCCAGAAAATACTGTATACCATTTATTTAGTCGTTTTTAATTTAGTAGGTGTGGCTTATAATCAGGTGCGTTCAATTGTCTGGAAATTATGGTATTTCTGAAAAGTGACACATTTCCTTAGAAAAATATTTTGCTTACTGTATGTACGTATAACACTAATATTACAGATCATTACATAAATGCACATAAAGTACATACGATGTACCTGCAGTGTGTATGACCCCAGCAGAGCGTGAGTGACAAATGAACAAGGCAGCCGCCCGGAAGCCACATCCTCACGCAGCTGCAGACACAAAAGGTACCTACAAAAGATCACAGGAGGGGAACAGGAATATTGTTTAGTTTGGAACAAAAAGGTCTCAAGACAAGAAGAAACTTGTTCACACTTCCTTCTTTGCTTTTCTTTGAACTGAAAACAGCTCTAATGGTCTGCAGTAAAGACTCCCAGAACAGATAAAATGTTTGGTACATGGTAGCAAGTGTGGTCGTTTTTTTAAATTATTATTATTAAACTCTGGCTCAAAACCTTTATTACGGTAGTTCATTTTCTTTTATGTTAGGACATAAAAAAGCATATAATGTTTAAAAAAAAAATTATGACGAAGTATCAAGGATTATCATGCCCTAGATGATGGAATCTACACCAATACTGAGATGTGGATAGCTGAAAGTCTCATGGTAAATGGAGCTTATTTATACAGGGAACCCCCGACCTACGAACGAGTTTGGGACCTAAGAACCGTTCGCAGCTCGATCCGTTCGTAGGTAGGGGGTGAAAATTATATTAAAAAAAAAAATTATTCATTCATTCATTCATTCAACCTTTATTTATCATGCTAACGGAGCGCGCGCACACATTTAAGCATGTACAGTAGTGTACTGTAATGTTAAACATTGCTATTCACATTTACAGAATAAATAAAAATATATTTTCTTACTTTGAGATGGTCAAAGCCGACATAGGTTGCCATGCGTTGATTGTTTTCGGGCCAAGCAGCGCGGGGGCCGGCAAGCCACCGCAGCTGCTCCAGACCTGTGTTAGCTAGCTGGCTAGCTTCTGCTAGCCAAGCCATGAGCTAGTGTTGGAGCGGCGGCGCGATCAATCTGCAGCTGCTGCTCCAGCCGCTGCTCCAGCCTGAGACGTCCACAGAGCTATTCCAGCTAGTAATTAATCCATATGATGCGATCCTGGTCACCAGTGTTCAAAAGGCCGGCTCCCGTGTTAGCTCCAGTGTTAGCTCTGGAGCTAGCCAGGCCGGAGGTGTAGCCAGGCCGGCCGGAGGTGTTCGCACGGCGGCCTGGCACGATCGGCGATAAATCCGCTGCTGCCTGAGACATCCACAAAGTTCACAGAGACGTTTCCAGCTAGTAATTAATCCATATGAAGCCATCCTGGTCACCAGTCTTCGTCCGGCTCTCGGCAGCTAACCTAAGATGGCGTCCGGTGTTCTACATTAATTTGTGACCGGAGACCCCAGTGACTGAACCTAAAATAGCGTCCGGTGTTCTACATTAATTTGTGACCGTGTAAACTGAAGACCTACTTCCTGTTGCCCAAGATTGCTCAAAAATTGCTCAAAAATGATCAGAAATGATCTTTTTTATCATAATTATTATTTATAAAGCCTTTAAAACAACCAGAGCTGCAACAAAGTGATGTACACATGAAATTAAGAACATTTAAACACAAAAAAAAAAAAAAAAAAAAAAAATTTTTTTTTTTTTTTTTTAATACAGTAATTTCATATTTTTATTAAATATGATATGTTCGTAGGTCCCGTGGTTCGCAGGTCGATGGGGTCGTAGGTCGGGGGTTACCTGTATAGCGCTTTCCAGCCCCCTGTGAGGAGCCCCAAAGCGCTTTACAATACCAGCCATCCACCCATTCATTCAGACATTCATACACCGGTAGTGGTAGCCTGCCTTGCAAGGCGCCATCCAGACCTACCGGGAGCAACTTGGGGTTAAGTGTCTTGCCCAGGGACACAACGACACATGGTGGGCAGATGCGGGATTCGAACCTCCAACCTTCCGATCAGGGGTCGACTGCCATTACCACTACACCACGGCCGCCTTATATATATCATGATATATCATCCTCAATATGATTCAAGTTCAAGTGCAAGAATCTTCATTATCCCCAAGGGTTAATTTGTTTCAGTCAGTAGACACATAAAACATCCACACTAGACAAGACACATTAAAATAACAGTACAGAAATCATCACTGTTCATTGAGAAGCCTTGTTGCTATAGGGATGAAGGAGTTTTTCAGTCTGTTTGTTCTACATCTGGGCAGCAGATACCTGCGTCCAGATGGAAGTAACCTGAACTCACCATGGAGTGGATGATCAGGATCTGCCAGAATCAGCCTGGCCTTGTTCACTGACCTCGCCTTGTGTAGGTCACTGAGGCTCTGTGGGGATTCTGATGTATGCTTACTCAGTTTTATAATACCTACATTCTCAGCTTTCAACAATAGAGGCCTCCTCAGTGTACATGCATCATTCTGGTAACAAAAAAATGCCAATCAAAGCGGCAGACACATAAAACTCATTCATTCGGTAATGGGGCTGCATGTTAACTAGGGCTTTACACGCCTCAGGACAATACAGCATGTCAGTAACTAGATCATTAGAGAAAGAGAAATACTTAATGAACGAGCACTAAAGACCAGTTAGAGGTAAACCATGTGGAAAACAGCTCCTGGACTCTCAACTCATGAGAAGAAATTGCCCTTAATGCATACCTAAAGAATGTTTAGCTCAAACCAGTACAAACCATTCTTTGAGCGAGCCTCTCTGTGTGCATGCACATGTACAAAAAGATTTACCAATATGCAAAATACCACCTTGCACTTTTGCATGTTTTCAGTCCACTTTGGACAGGTGTATGCGTTTCATTAGTCTTACAAATTTATATTGACACTAATAAACAAACCTTAAGCAACAACTGGTGAAATTCTTATGTAATGAGGAAAAGGCTTCCACTGAGCATCATGACCCAACTGTGCTGCTCCCCACAGCTCTAAGGAGCTTTAATCTGTCTGAAAGCTCACTGTTGTGATGCTACGGCTCACATCTTCAATGGGTCCCGTTCAATTTCACTGCCTTTTATAGTGTGACTCATATTTCCAGCCACTGTGGGCAGTTGTTTTCAGCAACGCTGATAATACAAAGAGCCTAACAAAAAGCAGCAGCCAAAGGCAGAGAAATGAAAGGGATATTTCTGCAGAAAAACAGGTTTGGAGGAGACAAAAAGCAGCACTGAAAAACAAGTGGATTAGGGAATGATTGTGTTGGGAAAACCTTCAACAAGCACCCAAAGGAACACTCAGTTAAGTGGAGGAGTCATCTAACGATTTAAAGTCAAAAACGGATCATTTCTAAATGTTTTTTGTATTTCATTGCTACATTTACATTTACATTTAGCAGGTCGCTTTCGTAAATGAGCCCATGAGGTTCAAAAGATTTACCTGACTAAATAAAGGTTGAATGAATTTATCCATAACATAACCTATGAATGTTGTTTAAAGTGCACATGTGTATTTGTGTTTGTACCTTGTAATGTCCTCAGTGAGTAGAGACGGATCAGGAGGGTAGAACTTGACGTTGAATGCAAACTGCCAGTTGTTACCTGGAGAAATGAATGCTCGTATTCAGAGTCATTTTCAGCACAGTTAAACTTGAAAAACAAAACAGTTCATTCTGGTTTTAGTGGTCTGAAACAAGACCAGTTCTCTGACATCACTTTAACACTTTGCTGCACTACAATCTGTCTAACATGGTCAAAAAAGTTTGTCATCTTCGTCTATATCACTGTTAATGTCTACAACCCAGTTTGATCCACATTTACCCAAATGTTCTGTTCTCATTCCAACAACATCGCCTCTCGTTATTCCATCTGTCTTGTTTGAGCCACCCAGTAAAACTTCCACCACGTGCAACAAAATGGGAAACGATGGGGATTACGTCATCTGAGAAGTTTAATCTACAATAAGAAATGCTGACATCACAATGCAACTATTTCTTTATGCACACATGTGCATGTCTTCTCATGCACGCATAGACACTGAAGAGTCAACAATACCACTGATGCTAAAAATGACTCAAAAACCATTAACTGGTTGCTTTAAACTTTATGCTGATAGTTTTATTAGATATTCTTTTCACAAACATTAAAACAACAGTTTGAATTAAAACCTATGAATGTGAAAAAAAATGGTTGCTTGCCTTGCAAAAAAACAAACGCTTTGCCTCTGTTAAATTCTACCGTGCTGTGTAAATACTGTATAGTGCAGTCTAAAATACACTAAACGTGCAGAGAAAAGTCATTAGACAGAAAGGCAGAAGGAGACAGATTTCATGTTGTCATTAAAGTAACAGAATGGTTCTAAATAGCAGAGCTCAGTCAGGCACAAACCTATAAAGATTGAGAAAACCTGAGTTCTGAAGTTAAACATTACCAAGAACCACACGCACAGGAGAGGTTCAAAACCTGGACTAAATCCAGACGCCTGCCCTCCAGCCACTTTCAGTCAGACAAAAAGTGAGATACAATTTGTCTCTCAGCTGTCAAACCAAATTTAGATTTAAATATTAAATGCTATTAAATTAAAAATGTAACCTTACTTGAGACCGCTTCTTTTTTTTTTGGACTATGAGTTGTTTTTTATTGTCTCTTTGTTTTACTCTGAGGCTCAACTCTAACAATGTTCAGCATTTCTTAAAAGTCAGAGTCAAAGTTTCTTTATTTGCCATACGCACCACATGTGGTACATGTGGTGGAATGAAATGGTGTACACAGGGTCCCAGTTACATCCAACAAAAGTATAAATTGTAAAGAAAAACAGTAATAAGATCTAAGATATGAACTAAGAAAAACATTAAACTAAAAATATGCTAAGCACTAGTAATACAGAAACAATACACTGAACAACAGCAGCACGAACATGAGTCTGTGTGAGCAGATGAGTACTGTATGAATGAATTAAAATAATTGCATCAGCTTCTGTCTCATCTTACTATTCCTAAATAGTAGAAAATAGCAGAAAAAGACACATCTCTAGAGATACAAACATCATGGCACAAATGCAGCTCAAGTTCTAAATAAACTGTGGGCAACATGCTGCTCAGATCTTCAGTCTAACATAAAAGTACAATTTCAACAGAGCTAATAATGAATCTAAAGTACAAGCGTGTCTCTGAGAGAACATTTTTAGGATGTTTTGGGTAAATCTGACACAAACACACGGGAAAACGTCAACCATCTTCATGTAGCCCTCGACAACCTCAAGTACAACAAAACCTAAAATATACATTTCAAAAGGACTACACTTTTTATAAATGAATCTTGAGGCATAGTTCCAAGAAATAATCATGTCTTCCAACATATTTGCCGAGTTCATTATTTTTCCTCCTAACTTAAAATGTAATCAAACATAGGCCTGTCACAATAACAAATTTTGCTGGGTGATTAATTGTCTCAGAAGTTATTGCGATAAACAATAATATTGTTTAAAATGTGACAATAAGTAATTATTGTTAAATTTAAGAAGAAATACAGTATTGGTAATTTGTTTTGCATGTAGTACCTTTTTTGACCACTGGATGACAGGACAAGACAGTTTGAACCGAAGGATGGATAGTGAGGGAGCGAGCAGATTGTCTCTTTAATAAAAATGGGAGGGAGGCCCCTTGACGTGACATGGGTTGTCTCTCCTTCCTGTTTTTCCTGTTCTCTAAATGGCAGACGCTCTGTGTGATTTGAGCTCTTTAGCATAGATTTTTCACACAACGTTTTTAATTAAAAAATCAGTAAACAAGTTCTCAGCTTCTTTTTGCAGAGAAAAACAACTTTTTAGACAAAGGCACGGGTTTCAACCGTGAATTTTTGGAGCTTCGACAAGACGGAGGTTTTTTCCTGAGGTTGGCCTGTTAGCTTAGCTGGTAGCTTAGCTTCTCAGCTTAGCTGCTTTTAACAATCCAAAAATGCCATTTTGGGCTATTAAAACAGATTTGAAAGAAAATAGAAAATAGAGAAAGGGAGGGGTTGGTGAAGAGCACCAGAGTTGAGCCTTTTTATCATCCACTGTCTTCAGTAGAAAGACAGAGACGACGAAACGATAAAGCCGATAAATGAAAATGAGGCTGATAATTTAAATTTACCATGCAATTAATTGATTTATTGTTTATCGCGACAGACCTAATCAAACATCATGCAAACAAAACAGAGCAACCTTTATACACAACTGTGTGTGTGCATTAGTTCAGTCTATATCTTCAATTTCTTCAACTAAGCCAAAATGGCACTCTGGGGAAAAAAAATGTCATCCCTTATTTTACACTCCCAAAGACACAGTAACTCCTCAAAATTATGGACTAATTGTCTAACATTAGCATTTCTTCCATTTCCTCCGACTGTGATAATTGTGACAATATTTTACATCGACTCCAAACCACAAGCAGCAGCTCTGATCTTTTTTAAAAAATAGCTCAAGGACCTTAGACGTGTTTAGCTTACAACCCAGTGTGAACCGAAGCCGGGTCGTGTCGACTGATTGCAGTCTGACAGCAGTTCAGAGCAGACTGGTGTTAACCCTGTCATTTGTATACAAATATGCAGGCAGTGTGGCTATAAACCAAAACCATTGGCCTGTATGGTACAATCTCCGTTGTCCTGTAAACATCCAAACACAGAAAGATGTACACAAATGAGCACATACAGTGAGATGCACGGAATGTATCTGTGGAGCGCAGGCACGTGTGGTGACATGGTCATAAAAACACACCCACGCAACGTTACCTCATACAGTATACTAATTAACAAAAAGTCAACTTTTTTTTTTAAATCCCAAATTATATGTTTTTCACATGAAACTTTAGACTGTAAAAGCTAGCTTTGAATTATATTGTAAACAGAAGACGCAGTAAAAAGAACACGAAAGAACAACATCCTTTCAAATAAATACTCGGAGCAAAGAAATTACGCAAGAAACCAACAAGTTTATATGAAACTCCTTGCTAGTTAAATCTTGGATACATTTTAAAACATTTATCATAATTAGACTCTTATCACAGCTTGTTTCTCAAGCTACTGCCACAAAAGCAATATGAGCAGCATTAGAAGCTGAAAACATCTCCACAAGTTTAAAGTACCCTTTCCCTCCCAGCCTTTTTATGTGTATCTAAAAACCAAATAAATCCTAAACTTGGTAACTGCACACCACACTGATGTGTATCAGCCCTCAAATGATGAGATACTACACCTCACCTTCCCTTTAAGAATGAACCACAGTTCATAAAGAGGTCACTAAATAATAAATCAGTGATCACACCCTGGTAACCTCCTCCATACCGCAGGCCTGCTGTTATCTAGTTTCAGGTATCGCAACTCTTTTTGTTGAAGTATAATGCCTTTTATGTGAGATTAAGATGATACGCTCCCTATTTTATTAATTGAAATCTATATTTTATGTATTGCCTATGGCCTGATACAATAACACATGCGGGTAAGGGTTATATGCATTTATGAGTACAAAAAGTATTCAAAAATAGTAGAAGTTAGAAAGTAAAACTCACTGCGTATCTGTCTCTTGATTTCTTTTGTGGGATCCAACCAACACTGGAGTGTCAGTGAAGGGAAGACACAAAGCAAAAAGAAAACTTTACTCACGCAACAATGCCAACGTTCATCTCTAGACTCCTACGAGGCAGTTCTTACTGGCTTTTTTGACATATACATAGACATATACATAGACTGCATGTGCCGATAAGACATACCTTCTCTTCACGGTTGTCCTTGTATATCAGACCAAAGTAGTCTTTCTCCAGCAGATTAAGATGCTCACACACTTTAAAGAATAAGTACTGACCCTTCGCACGTTTCTGCATAAAAAGAGAAAACAAATGTTGAAATAGGTTTGATACTTTTACCACCCACTGCCATAAAACTGCGTGTGCTTGTCTGCTAACAAAACATTTCATAAAATGGACTATGTGTTAGAGACAGAATTATTTTATAATTTTATAATTGAGGAATTCAATACGGAGGTAGATGTAAGGTTTATAAAGTAGCATTCGACTTATAATTTTTTATTTAGATTGTTGTTTTAGGATGGCAACATTTCACTTAGGCCTTGCTATCACACGGACTAGCCATTAGCTTGTTAATCCAGTCACAATCAAACTAATTTATTAAACTGAGGCCATCTAAGGTGAGATATAAATTGTTCACAACTCTTCTATAGAACCCACTTAAAAAATATATTTAACAATTCCTTTAAAATGTTCCAACTCCAGCTCTCTAAGGTTGTGCCTTTATTTGTTTCAATTTTGCGTAGTTTCGCCATCTGTTTCCATGCAACACATTCCTGTATGACCCGATGAGCCGTGGCCATAAAATCCTCCAGACTCAACTATGACAATGACATTTAGCGTTCGTCCACGTGTGCTTGCACAGCACACTTTGGAAGAGCTGAAGGTCAAAACAAAGAGGGTGGAAAAGCTGAGAAAGCCACCAGAAAGAATGAAGTAATTATAAAAGGCTGAATTCTTGCTCGTCTCAGTTATTTAGCGCAGCCCAACAGAGAGGGAGCGACATTACTCAGACAGGCTGACAGACAGGGCACGCAGCATGCTGCAAGTCGGAGGAAGAGGATAAAAGAATGCATTTTTCTGTCTGTCCTGGGACAGCTGGAAAATCTGTGGTATTTTCCTATACATGGTCAAACAGACACCACACACTCTATGCAAACTGTGAGAATACACACTTTTTAAAACTTCTGCTCAGCATTCGAGTGGCTCTGAGCAAGTTTTTAATCAATAAAAGCAAATTTACACTATTGCACTAGCCTGGTTAAAACCAGACCCTTGTCCTTCACTTCGCTTTGTACTAGGGTCTGGGACTTCTCTCATAGACAAGGATTTCTCCGGTAGATTTTTGACCGGACCAATCAGAGAACAGAAGGCGGAGTTTTGTTAGTTTAGCCTGGCGAGGTCCAGGCTATTCAGATAAATAGCTCAGAAACCACTCGGTGGATATTTTTTCTGCTACCAGTGTGTAATTATATGGCTCTAATTTACTGACTGTTGGCCTAGATGAAACATTTGAGATAAAATTCGATTTTTTATCATTTATTTTCGTAGCGCACCCGAGGCTGTTTGGAAAATGTCAAACCGAAACTA
>JBBPBX010000093.1:0-17944 GCA_038048925.1 Garcialebias charrua | reverse complement strand
TTGGGGAAATCGGTGATCGGCCGATCTTTAAATGAGAAGCCGATTTTATCCACCGATCCCATCTGCCTCCGCAAAGGTCGGAAAATCATGAAAATTTTGGGTGCATTTTGACCTTTTAACACTTGAAAATCGGTATCGGCCAAAATTGGAATCGGCAGGTCAGACTTTCTAAAAATCGGTGATCGGCCAGAAAATTGAAATCGGTGCACCCCTAACCGAAACAACTTAAATCCAGCAGATTTGACCATTTCGTGAATTGATTTAGGAACTGTTAAGCTCAGGAACACTTCTGATATAACGTCAGCTAAGAAATATATTTTTTCTCAGCAAAGAAATAATAGTTTTTTACCTTGTTTTCATGAAAATTCCTTCGTGGCGGCAGCCATTTTAACTGACGACGTCAGTCGACGTCGTTCAAAACTCCGCCTTCTGTTCTCTGATTGGTCCGGTAATCCGCCTTCTGTTCTCTGATTGGTCCGGTCAAAAATCTACCGGAGAAATCCTTGTCTATGAGAGAAGTCCCAGACCCTAGTACAAAGCGACGTGAAGGACAAGGGTCTGGTTTTAACCAGGCTACTATTGCACTAATAAAATGATAATTTTATCATATTTGGCTTTCACTTTAAATTACAGTGATGCAAGAGGCTGCATTTAACACACAGTGTTGAAGCTTATATTCTGTTCAACGTAAATTAAACGGCTGAATGAGGTTTAAAGTTTCACCAAACTGATAAAGTTATGAGTTTTACTGAAATGTGGAATTATAAAAAAGGTATTATACAAAAAAACCAGCTAAAAATAAAAAGTCTGTCTTGGCCCTCTGCAAAATTCTAGCCAAATTAGGCCAGTTTACATTGCAGGGGCCTCATGTATCAACAATGCATACACACTGTCATGCCCACTACAACACGAAAAGGTTGCATGTGCCAGGTTCCATGCACAATGCACATGTTGGGTGCGTGAAAGTGTGCGGAAATTTAAGCATATTTCTGACCTGCTGAGATAAAAAGCTTATCTCCAAGCAAACTTTTACTTTTCTACAAAAAGTATTGAAACTCACCAAAATACATCAAAAATATTACTCTGGTTTTCTGAACTTAAGGGGTGTTTAAACACGTTTTTTTTTTTTTTTACAGATTTGATCATTTATGCTTTAAATCTGAATAAAGAAACTGAACTATGTTGAACCTCAAACAACATAACATCTAACACGCTTCAAAAATGATCAGAATAACCTCAGTTAAATTTTAACTGGGTAGTGAATCATCAAACATCAAACTTTTGTGGCAGAGGGATTTGGGAATTGAGTACACAAATGAAAAATGCTTAGACGTCCTATCAGAGAGTGGTGAATATGTGAAGGAGGCCAGAAATAAATTTACACAGTACAGTATATTATTGCATACTGTAGATCACATATGTTAAAGTGCCGGCCCGCGGGCCAGATCTGGCCCGCAAATTCATTATTCATGGCTATTTATGGATTTTTTTTTTGTGGCCTCCCTTCCCCCCTTACAGCCATCCTCTCCACACCATTAATATGACATATTTATTCTAGTAATTATCTAGTGGAGTTTTTTATTATTATTATTTATTTATAACATATTTGTTATAAACAGCTACATTATAAAACAATGTAAAATACTAAAAGCAGGAACATGTCTGTGTTGATTTATGCCAAGAACTTAGCAGATGTAAAGTTATTTAATATTTTATTTAATTCATTTATTCATTCATTTAAAAGAGACGAAATAAAACAAATTGATCAAAAAGAAAACACTGAATGAAAAGAGTGCAGAAAGAAGAAAACAATTCTTATATCACCCCCTTATAATAAACATTGAACCAGTCCGGCCCTTGGCTTGTAGCAAATTGTTTTTTTGGCCCTCTGTGTATTTGACTTTGACACCCCTGCTGTAGCTCTTACCAGACTGCACAGAATAAAACTAATGACAATTTTTGTTGGAAATGTAAAAAAGAGGTGGGAACATGACCTGACTGAACTATGATGTTTTTTTTAACCTGGATTTTTGCGCATGAACTTTGATGTTTTGAACCACTTTAGCTACGGCTGCCTCAGAGGAGTTGACAGGGGAGAGAGCAGGCCCCAGAAACCATCTTATCACCATCAAACTGATTAGTCCACTATGTGAGTGTGCTGCTTGTAGGACTGAGTTTGTTGTGGCTCCTCGGACTGATGAAGTCCTTTGGATAAGGACGAAACGTCTCAACAAAAAAGGAACCGTCCAGATGTCCTGACTGAACTTTGTTGGAGGTAAGAACATATTTACACTGATTTTGGGAATGTTCTCTGGTTACACCTTTAGGACTAAAGTCTTGGAGGTTTTGAGTGTCTGGTCTGGTTCAGAAGTCCCTCAGACTCCAGAACTGTGTTTATTGGAAGCTACAGTAGATCTCAAACGCAAAATATCTAAAAAAATAAATAAAATAAAAGTCCTTTCAGTTGTTATAGTTGATCTTGTGACAGCATCCAGGATCATCTTAAGACAGTGGAAGACCACAAAGTGTCCTGAGTTAAATGATTGGATTAAATCAACACAGCCTCTTATGTGGACATGGTCAGTAACTTGAAAGGGAGCAGGGACACTGATTAAGACAGATTTAGGGACTTAGTAAAAAGTGTTACGTAAGTGTGACCTAAAATGATACTGCTTTGCTATTTGGATTTTTTTTGGATTTCTGAATCATCCCAGTTAATTGCAGGTACATGTATTTGTTTTTGGAACTTTGTTGCTGTAACATGTACTGTATGTGCTGTTACCCTGGGGACAGGAAATAGTGGGTCAGGTAAACCAGCCTATGTTCTGAAAACCAAATAAAACTTTAATTAATAAATAAAAAACAGTCAAACTATAAGGTTTCTTGCATATATTTTTGTCACGTTTAGATGTAAACACACATCAGTGACCACATGCCTGTGAAGTGCACAGACAGCTGACGAGCAAAAAATGTGTGTGAATCATCTTACGGGCTTTTTCTTCTCGCTGAGAAGTGAACGGTGTGAAACTAACTCTAGTATCAATCCCACCAGGTTAGTATGGATACGGTCCAACACCAACTTTAGTATCATATGTTGCTGTAGATTCTTAGTCCTCCCAGCCATAACAAATGCAAAGTTTAAAAAGACAACCCAACTGGACTTCTGTTCTGCAGCTGAAGATGTGGAGACAAGCGATCTAAGCTTTAAACTGCATGACGTTAATACCAAAAACACCAATACAAAGATTGATCCACTAACCCCTACCTCACCGATGTTGAAATGCAACAGACTGAGGTCACCTTGAAAATATGTGATTTAGTATCACATATGAAAAATACCTGGGTCAAATTAGAAAAAAAAAAAATATAATTGTGATGTTCAGACTGTCAAACAAATCTGATTTGGATCACATATGGGTAAAAAAAAAAAAAGATCTGTACCATTTTTGCCTGCAGTGTGAACATATTAGTTGTTCTACACAGAAATCCTGTTAAAACAGATTCTAACGAGAAACAGCATCAGAATCATGTGACAACACGAGACCACAGGATAGTAAGATGATACCAGGGGATCGGTGTAGAACATGTATGTGGAAGTCTGTGTGCACTGGAGGACTGCTGTGCAGAACAGAAAATTTAATCTCTGGAATGCATTGTGCATCTTTCCCTCTCTAACTATGCCAGCATGGTGGAGGGAGGTGACAGATGGATTAGAGTGAGAGTGTGTGTGAGTCTGCGTTCACAACAGTCAGTTGCAGTATCGTCCTTATCTGCAGCGACATAAAGCAGCTACTGTTGAGACGAGCGTAGACTCTCACAGGCAAGCTCAATGGGTGTTGGCAGCCTGCACATCTGAGAGCAGGTTTGGTCATTTACTAGCGTGAAATCCTAAAAATCTAATGTCAAAATCTTGGCTAGGGAGTTGATCGACATGCTATTTAGGGATTCTTAGACCAGAGATCCAAACAGAAAGAAGTGACCTTGGACAATGGCTGTTTTTAGGCAGCTTCCCATTGAATGTGGTTGAGTGTGGGAATGTGAGGGGTGGCGGGGCTAAAAATGTGCGTGCTACTTGGGAAACGTTTTCATGCATAATTTATTGTAATAATGTGGAAAATTCCACATGTATCAGGATGGTTGGATAAAACAGCAGCTAAAATAACACACCTTTACAGAAATAGCATAGAAGAGATACCAGCATTAAGTATAATTGAGTGGATTCGTTGTTTTAATACTACCAGTATTGACCATCTCTCATATTATACTGAAGTATAGAGGGTTACCCAATGCATAGAATATCATGGTTTTGGGAGGTTTGTGTTTGATATATTAATAATATTCCTGTTTGAACTTCTTAGTTTCAACCTATTTCCAGTATATTTCATTATCTTTGTTGTGGCTTTTGATGCTTAAAAAAATAGATTATTCCTGGCTTTTTATTTTCTGTATGGCTATGCATCATGTTGTGTAGGTTTTGTTTTCTGCTTTCATTGCTGTCAGTATGTTTTCAGTTGCTCTTGTTACTTGGATTATTAAGCACAGTTGGATATTACCCGCCTGCCTGTCGCTGCTTACTTGTCTGCATCTCTGGGTCCACAACAACCACCAGCCTTGATACAGAAAGGTTTGTGTTGTCTCATTGCTGCATGTAATCTGGAGCTGAGATTTTAATGTACTTCTAAACTTACTTTCTTCATTTATTACAATTCAGTTTACTGTATTTATACAGCACCAAATCACAACAGAAGTTGTCTCAGGGCACTGAACAGAAACATTCACATACGGTACATACAAAAGCCAATTAGTAAATGTTCTCTAAGGAAGGAAGGAAGTTTAAAGGTGCACTAGACCAAAAATGTTCTCATTGCCAATGCATAACGGAACAAAGTGATTTAAACAAGAAATAAACAAAAAGGCTAAAATAAAATGTACCGTATGTACCGGTCCGGTAATGTTACAATAGTGATACAGACGGAACATAAAATACCACCTCTAAAGTCTTTTTTTTAATATTCACACTATAAGCATATTGTTTTTATCAGGTTTGAACAAGAAGTCACAGGCTGTAAATTCTTCCACTGAAGACCCACAGTGCCCACTCCAGTGTTTCCACTACTATTATACAAGCAGGGCAACCTGCCCTGTCAACAGA
The DNA here is from genome assembly GCA_038048925.1 of Garcialebias charrua. Classification (NCBI taxonomy): domain Eukaryota; kingdom Metazoa; phylum Chordata; class Actinopteri; order Cyprinodontiformes; family Rivulidae; genus Garcialebias; species Garcialebias charrua. The sequence goes on along the minus strand of JBBPBX010000093.1, from coordinate 12,792 downwards.
AACGAGCGCCCTGCCTACTGAACTGAACCCCCCTCCCCGTTGACAACTGCAGGCCCTGACATTGTGCTAAGCTGGCAGAGCGCAATACAGATGTGCTAGCTAAAAAGCTACAGAAAAAAGCTCTATTTTCCTAACTTCGTCTCCACCCCCACCCTACTAAAAAGCGCACGCAACAAAGACATGTCCATCTCCACCCCCACCCCAGTCAACAAATATCACGGAGACAAGTGCCCTGCCAAGGCAAGTCAACTAAGTGAACAACTGCATCCTATTCATGTACTGTACCGGTATTAAATCTTTATTTATACAGGTCAGTCTCACTGAGTCACGAGGATTCATTTACAATACAGACCTGTTTATACACCTATATACCAATATACTATATATAGGTTCCACCTACTGTATATATGTTGAGAGCAACACCTACCTCTACAGCAAGTGTTGCTGCAGAAAAATAATACTGCTAAGACAGCAGCATAAGAAGACTCTATAGTGGTTTTTCAAAATAAGATTGGACATGACACACAAATGGCTGATTGATGGATGAGCCGCACGATCTGCATGGAATTTTTATTTAAAATAAATTGTTTTTTAATTGTTTAGCGCCTGCTGCACATTTGTGCAGCCCAGAGATGCAGAAAAAGCTTCCTCTTGCATCTCTGTGCAGCCCACACTGCAGGATAAATTTCCTGCTGCAGCTGTTCACCTTACAGCGGAGAAGTGGGCGTGGCCAAGAGTGCTTACTGGTGGCAAAGAGTAGAGGAGGCAGGGAGCTGAAATCATGACATTCTGTGATCTTTTAGAGCATTTAGAGTTTAGAAACATTAGCCGTGTTTCCATCAAGGTTTCTAGCTGCGCAATTTGAAATAGCGCAGCAGAAAAGCTTAATGGAAACGGCAAATTGCGAGGTTACTTCCTGAATTACGCTAAAAAGTTTTTACGCTCGCTTGAGGTGGTTTTTGGGATTTGAGATGCGCTAAACGACAAATGGAAACACATTTTCCGACTCATTTCTGACGTAGCGAAAATTCACGTCACGTGACGTTCAGCTGTTTCCGCTCCGGACAACATGTAACATCGCTAAAACTAGTTGGCATGACAGAATAAATACAACTCGCCCGATAGCAACACGTACCTGAAATATTCTCTCCATTTTGACGAGATGTGTGGCCGGGTTCAGTTTTCAACCGCTACTTCCTGTTTACTGTAGACATGCGCAGTGCTGACGTCTGACGTAATGACGCTGACGTCTGACGTAATGACGCTGACGTCTGACGTAATGACGCTGTGCGCGGCTTGGTAGAAGCGCTTCAAGCCAGCAGATGGAAACACTTCTGATCTGCATTAATTTGTATTTACATATTTGCGAGGTAGCTCAAAATACGAAATGAAAATGGATGGAAACACAGCTACTGTTTAGAATATTGCAAGAGTGTGGGAAGGGTTTAAAACTCCTATATATATATATATATATACTGTATATATATAATTATCGTTGGTCTTCAGGGTACGGATCCCCCGTGATAAACGAGGGACTACTGTAATCTGTTAACACCATCAACTATAAAGAAAATCTAAACATTTGGCAGGAACCTAGACGTTGAAGCTAGAAGAGGACCAGCATCCCGATAAGCTGGTTCCAGTAAAGGTTTTCAGTGTCATTCTTTCCACGTTAACAAACTGGACATTACCCATTGTAATTAAAATTAAAAAAGCTTAGGCAGTGCCCATTAAAGATACACTATGTAACTTTGTAATGCAGTCTGTAACTTTTCTAACAATATATTTTTAACATACAGTATTTCTTCACTCTGTCACTATCTACTGACAGACTGATGTTAGACAAAGTAATCTCTGAAAAAAACTATAGTCCCCTTGCTTCTCTATCAGCATTTATAAAAACACTAAAAACACAGAGTGACCCGGACAATGACCAGCCAATAAAAACAGAGTTGTTTGTCACGCCCCAACCCACGCCCCCGCCTGTCCCAGCCCCAGCGCCGCGCACGTTCTCATTCAAAGGATTGCAAAGCGATGCAGGACTGTTTTGTATGTGACACAAATGTATTAAATATCCCTTCTTCATCCCAGAGCTGGACTTTTATTTTGTTTTTTTGCCAAAAGTCAAGTGATCGCTTCATCCTTCACTGACAGGAATGAGGAAATGGATTTGTCACGAGCGAAAAAAAACTCATGTCCAAAGTGGCTGGTGAAGCTCTGCTGATTTCAGGGTGTTTTTGTGTTGTTGGACCAGTGATTCATGGTTTTATTATATTTTTTAGAACGTTTTATTAACATATAATCACAGAACTTCGCAGCGTCTGCCACAGGACATGTAGTGGGGGCGGAGCATTCCAGACATTCCAGACCTGCACTGACAGAAATGAGGAAGTCACGAGCGAATTAAATCATGTCCAACGTGGCTTCGTGAAGCTCTGCTGATTTCTGCTGGTTTTTGTGTTGTTGGACCAGTGCTTCATGGTTTTATTATATTTTTTAGAACGTTTTATTAACATATAATCACAGAATATTGAAGCGGCTCCGAGCGGACATTCAGCAGGAGGCGGAGCTGCAGAACTCAAGTTCAACAGAGAACGGACTGTGGCTCCCCCTCAGAGTCATATATGGCTCTGAGGGGAGGGAGCAGAATGCTTTTACCTGCTGAAATTTTTTCTAAGTCCCAGCGTTCTCCAGAAATTACACAGTGAACCTTTAAAGGAGAAATGAAAAGTGTTTTTAAGCTAATAGTAGTCTAATGAAAAGCATAAAATAAGCTTGTTGAGAAATTTTCACAAGTCAAAAATGTCATCCTAACTCAAATTTAGACTTTGCAAAGTGAAAAAATTCTCATCTGGTGTTTTTGACCCCCCTCCCCCTGCCTGCTCTCCGTCCCCTGAATATGACATAGGCAGTGCAATGGTCGTCCCTCATACAGTAATATTAGTGTGTGTATCTAGTTGTGGACAAAAAGATTTCAGTGTGTAGCAATTAGGGATGCAGCAAAAAAAATCTATTTTTTAAAGAATCAAGATTCTTAGTCCTGGCGATTCAGAATCGATTCTAAAAGCCCCAAAATCGATTTTAAAACTTTTTTAAAATTTTATATTGTATTTTTACCGCTCCTGTGCATTCGGCCGCTGTAGAATTTTGGCCGTGTAGGGCCACCGTAGTTAGTTAGCCAGGCAGCTCCAATGGAGCCTGCTAGCAAGGAGGGAGACAGCATGTTTCAACTTGCTCCTTCATCTTTAAAAATCATTTTAGATCCTACTATGTTCTGGGGAAGACAGAGCTTAACAAGACATTGGTAACTGTTTCAGGACATTTTCAACACCCCCACTTCCACGTTAGCATACGGCGCTAGCATGCTAACGTTAGCATACGGCGCTAGCATGCTAACGTTAGCATGCGGCGGCTAACGCACGGCTATTCGTATTTCCAGGATAGAAATGCCCATTAATGCACTAAATCACCAAACTGTTTTTGACAAACTAAAGTGATATCCTTCAGATTCAAAAAAGTCTTCTGCTTCCATTTTAAATGACAGACAGGAGGACAGTAATGATGGGTTTATAGCTTCAGTGTTATTGTAAGATAGCAAAGGAGGTCTTAATTGTGTCATAAAAGTGCGTCCAGAAAATGACTACAGAAATCACTGCACTTCGGCATGTAGCAGGAAAAATGTAAAAAACTATTTCTTTAAGCTACTGACTTGAAAAAAGCATACTAAGTATGTTTATGTGTGTTGTTTACTATATGAAATTCTTGTTATATCGATTTTTTCAGATTTGATTACATTTCTCCTTTAACCAAAACATGCTGACTTGAATGATAAACAACACACAAAAAAAAAAAACACTTGAGCCAATTTTTTATACTGATCGATTCACAGACAGCCAGGATTAAAGTTTCTGCAGTCTTTAATGATGGTACTGCTCATACCCAGGCATACCAACGAATTACTGCCCCACCCAAGCATGAACGTCATATGATGCTCTGCCTGCCTGAGTGTCTGAGAGGGTTTAATGCATGTGCCTGTTAGGGAGTAACAGATGCTGAAAACTAATCTGGTGAGACCACCTAATCTGGGATGTGTGTATCTGTGTGTGTGCACACTCCCAACAGCATGCACTGCATTTATCCTCTACGTTAAACAATGTGAGCAGGTGGTTCCACCAAAAATGCACTGTTAGTCTGAAAGTTAAATACCTTCCAAGCTTGTACCCACAACATTCTGGATCTGATCCTATTAGTAATTATATCACTAGCACGATGCCGCTCAGGAGGAGCCTGAAGTGTCAGTCCTTTTGGTTTGAACAAAATAAAAGATTTTTATGAGAAAGAAATGATTACTGTTCAAAAGCATACTGTACATGAAATACACATCATCTTCTGTTATTCATATATTTTACACACAACCTACATGAGTTGTTCCATGGGTAAAACTGATTTGATCCCAGCACTAAATTCAAATGTATTAGCTCCTTTTTCTTTCAAGTTCTCTGTTCACATTCTTTGAATCTGCTTCTGATTTTCACCAGTCTTACCTCGACTTCACAGGTGAAGTCGGTCCCATCCAGGAGGGTGACGTGGCACACTACCACCTTCATCTTGGTCTTTCTCACCAGGCCAAGAGGAGACTGGAAAATAGATGTCTGGCTGTCTCCTCCCTCCCTTTCAGCCTCCACCTGTCCTTTCTCCTTCTTCTCCTCTTCAACTCCTTCTACCTCTTTTGTCTCCTTGGTCTCGTTTGAGCTTTTCTCCACGTTCTCGTCCACCTTCTCCTCCTTGGCCGGCTGCAGAGAAAAAGGGAAAAATGTAGCGTCTGACAAATGTTACACACACAACACTAAAGAAGTTCAGATTTCCTCTCAACTGAGAATCAAGGACACCGTTTTCTCTTTTTAACTCTCCTCCTATAATACCCTGTCTTCTATTCTGAAGCTGGTTAAAGAAAAAGGGTGTTTCTTTTGGCTTCATGATAGAAATGTTGATGTCATTGGATGGAACAGCTCATGTGTGCATCAGAGAATTTCGCAATTTCTCTAGACTGAAAAGAAGTTTTAAAGAGTAAATACAGTATTATGTTACATTATCTCAAGCCTGTTTTTGATTAACATTTATTGAACAAAAATATAAATGCAACACTTGTTTTTGCTCACATTTTTCTCAAACGTCTGACTTTGTATGTACACAAAGGGCCTTTTTCTCTCAAATATTGTTCACAAATGTGTGTAAATCTGTCACTGAGCACTTCTCCTTTGCTGAGATCATCCTCCCACCTCACATGTGTGGCATTTCAAGATGCTGATTCGGCAGCATGATTATTGCATAGGTGTTACGATCCAACAAGGATCAAAACATATTTAATGGACACAGGACACAAGGAAAAGGTTTAACAAGTTTATTAAAGGAACAAAGGGTCATCTGTAGGAGGGGAACCACCTCCAGCTTCTCCAGGCGTCCCACGTCCTAAAAAAAAAGAAAGTTCAACCGAAAGGTGGGTTTGGATAAAGCGGCCCAAAGAAAAATAAAGCTGCCCAACAGAGCCAACTCTATACAGAGCCGGCGAACCCTGTTAGACAGCGGGCTAACTGCACCAAAACTCTAGGCCTACAGGATGTAAAACCAAAAGAATAGCGAAAACTAGACTACCGCTTTACCCAACCAAAAGTAATGAAAGTAAATACATGTAAGAGGGAAAAACAACTGTTGTCCTATGGACAGACACAAACCTCTTACAGTCCCAAACTCAACACACTTGAGCCTCAGAGCTCAAGTCCACACCTCTCAGGTTACAAAACAGAACACTGTCAGTATTCCTAACTCACTCTACCCAAAGAGTCCTTATGAGCACACCGTGCTCCAAAACACAACTCACAGGAGCACACCACAGCCAAAACTCTAGATCAATTAGAGCATCCACAAGAGCACTCAGGTGCTCCAACAAACACACACTCCAACAGGAGCAAACAAACAAACAAACTCTAGGTTAACTAGAGCTCACAAACAACCAGGGAGGGTGGAGAAACTCCCTGCACTACAAGCTTCACAACACCACAGTTTGTATTCAGCAACAAACTTATTTTACCTTTAGCTGGATTGACCACAAGACCTCTGCTGGCTTCAACCAACCTCTACCTTCAAACCTCCACACTGTTCAGGCTTTGGCCCTGAGCTTATAAAGGGAGAGAGTCAACAGGTGTTGCAGCTCAGCTAATCAAGCCTGTTTGAAGCTGAGTGAAAAAAGTGCAGCAGGAGGCTGCAGACTTCAGGTGACCTAAACTGAGGTTTAAAAAAAATATTCATTAAATCCCTTCAGGATACATAACACTCCCACCGCTAAATGTTTTGTATGGGGTGATGTAGATGTGAGGTAAAAACATCGTACATCACCCATATAAAACAGTGAGGTTGCATGTAACGGTCCTCATCACTCAAACAGACTAAAAACCTCATTAAAAACTAGTCTGTCAAACCGCTTACATCTAATCTATAGATTCTCAAAAGGTATTGAAACCAAAACGACGTCTTGGGTCTGGTTGTACCCTAAAAAGCTTTTGCTTATCAACAGACCCCAAACAACTACTAACACCATGTTTGATGAGGTTAATCAGAAAACAAGAGAGTTGTTTCTCATTTGTAGACAGAGGGCAGCTGTTCTCCATTTCAGTATTGGTCAGTCCTGGACAGCTCTCTCTGGTCAGCTGTAATGAGACCTTTTGGTCAGTTGTAGCCACTTTGTTTTCAGCCACACTGAAAACACAGGAAAATGTGTTAGATGCAGATTCATGCACAATATGTCCTATATAGGGCAGCAGGATTTCATCTCTCACAGACAGTAACATGTGTTCTTCAGACCCATCTCTTGTTTTAGGTTGATGCGACGGTCCCATGTCATCCACCACCACTTTCTCTGCGATTTCTGTAGTGGCAGAAATGGGACATAAAGGAGCAGGAGAAGGTGTCATGTGTGGCTTCATCTCTCTCAGGCTCTTCAGGTCCTCACTTGACTGAACTGGGAGTAGTAGTACAGTGTCAAACAACAGTGTAAAACTGTCACCGAGATCATCGTCATCTTCTCCCTGAAGATGTGGTGAGGACAGCACAAGTTTCACCTCCTCCACTGGAATCTGCTCGACTTCACAGTTCACCATTAAGCTGTCGCTTAAATCCACCTTGTCCTCTTCTTGTCGGTGCTCTTCAGGCACCTCCTCCTGTTGAGGTGTGAGAGGCTCACCTGCTTGAGTGCTAGACTCTGGTGTCACCAGTTCAGAATGGAGTTGTTGAGACTGAAGTTTTATGTCTCTCTGTGACTCCAGTCTTGCTTGCTCCATCTCTTTCAGCAGCTCCTGTCTTTCTTTCTCCAGAAGACGTCTCTTCTCTTCCTGAGCAGCTTGTCGTTCTTGTTCCTGCTTTTTAAAAAACAAAAGTTCACGCTCTTGTTTTTCTTTTAAAGCAGCTCGCTCCTCTTCAAGCTTCTTTCTCCTCAAGGCAATCCATTCATCATGTTCTGCTTTCCTCAAAGCAGATTCTTTTCTTAGACGCTCTTGTTCATTAAGCTCAGGAAATATCCCAAGCTGGACCAATTCACAAAGTAGTTCACTCCCCATCCATTCACCATCAGCATGTTTTCTGACGTCAATCTTAAAATGGTTAGCAACACTTAGTTTTTGGTCTCTTGTGCAGTCTGCAAAGACCTGCACTGTAGGCTGTTCAATAAATGTCTTCAAATTGAATGCCATGATGCAGACAAACAGCTTTATGCTGTACCCTTCTTCAAAAGACTTTCACTGTAAACAGCAAAAATCCCAGCTGCATTTGAACGCAGCACAGTCCAAAAACACACACAGCTGCGTGTTTCAGCTCAATCAGCAACCAGGAGCTGGTCCTGTCAGCTCCAGAGAGAGTGCAAACTACAGCACACAGCTGTCAAAACACACCAAATGTAAAAAGGAGCAGTTAATTCTATTAACTACTGTCCAAAAAACACTTAGCTTCAAAAAAACTTCACAACACTCTCAAGATTAAGCACAAAAAACCACAATGTCTGCTCAAAACCAGACTCCCACAAACATGCACAGCAGGTGCTCAGCTGTCTAAAAACTCAAGTGCTTCACAGAAACACTCCAACAAGTTTGTCATGTGCAGACAAACAGACGAGCAGACAACTCAAAAAACATAGCACCTTACAAACGAGCCCCCAATACTAATTCAGATCCCGGACGAGCCCCCAATAAATATGTTACGATCCAACAAGGATCAAAACATATTTAATGGACACAGGACACAAGGAAAAGGTTTAACAAATTTATTAAAGGAACAAAGGGTCATCTGTAGGAGGGGAACCACCTCCAGCTTCTCCAGGCGTCCCACGTCCTAAAAAAAAAGAAAGTTCAACCGAAAGGTGGGTTTGGATAAAGCGGCCCAAAGAAAAATAAAGCTGCCCAACAGAGCCAACTCTATACAGAGCCGGCGAACCCTGTTAGACAGCGGGCTAACTGCACCAAAACTCTAGGCCTACAGGATGTAAAACCAAAAGAATAGCGAAAACTAGACTACCGCTTTACCCAACCAAAAGTAATGAAAGTAAATACATGTAAGAGGGAAAAACAACTGTTGTCCTATGGACAGACACAAACCTCTTACAGTCCCAAACTCAACACACTTGAGCCTCAGAGCTCAAGTCCACACCTCTCAGGTTACAAAACAGAACACTGTCAGTATTCCTAACTCACTCTACCCAAAGAGTCCTTATGAGCACACCGTGCTCCAAAACACAACTCACAGGAGCACACCACAGCCAAAACTCTAGATCAATTAGAGCATCCACAAGAGCACTCAGGTGCTCCAACAAACACACACTCCAACAGGAGCAAACAAACAAACAAACTCTAGGTTAACTAGAGCTCACAAACAACCAGGGAGGGTGGAGAAACTCCCTGCACTACAAGCTTCACAACACCACAGTTTGTATTCAGCAACAAACTTATTTTACCTTTAGCTGGATTGACCACAAGACCTCTGCTGGCTTCAACCAACCTCTACCTTCAAACCTCCACACTGTTCAGGCTTTGGCCCTGAGCTTATAAAGGGAGAGAGTCAACAGGTGTTGCAGCTCAGCTAATCAAGCCTGTTTGAAGCTGAGTGAAAAAAGTGCAGCAGGAGGCTGCAGACTTCAGGTGACCTAAACTGAGGTTTAAAAAAAATATTCATTAAATCCCTTCAGGATACATAACAATAGGTGTGCATTAGGCTGACCACAATAAAAGGCAACGCTAAAATGTGCATTTTTATTGCCAGCACAATGCCACATAAGTTGCAAGTTTTTGAGGGAATTGGACTCCATTCTTCTGTTATTTATACACAGTACGAGACGCTTTACCTTTAAATATGACAGAAATTGTCTTGTCTATAGTGATGGAGCTATTTGTTTGAAGACCCTCCAGCTGCCTCTTAAATGATCCTGGTACTTCTTCTTCTTCTTTTTTTGGCTTTTCCCTCTTTAGGGGTCTCCACAGTGAGTCATCCTCCTCCATCTCTGTCCTCTGCATCCTCTGTCCTCACTCCAACTACCTCCATGTCCTCTCTAACTGCATCCATATACAGTAATCTCCTCTTTGTCTTTTTCCTGACAGGTGTATTTCTAACATCCTTCTACCAATATACCCACTGTCCCTCCTCTGGACATGTCCAAACCATCTCAGTCTGGCCTCTCTTACTTTATCTCCCAGTTGTTCAACCTGTGCTGTACCTCTGATGATCCTGGAACCATATGAAGATATAAAAGAACAAAACTGCATTACTGACAATTTTTTTTAGACCCTCACAAACTTGAATCCTCACGTTTATTGTTTTTCTAGCAAAATCTGTGCAACCCTTCTGTGTGTGCGTATCAAAAACATAAAAGGCTTTCTAAATTACAGTAAGGCAGCAGGTAGGCACCTCTCTCAGCACGTCACATTTTCAAAGTCAACGCATTCTGCATATTATCAGGCATGACTGGACTGACGTGCATCTGAAAGCAGACCTGATGCTGCGGTGTGAGTAATAACTGTCTTACATACAGGATGAGCACTACCTCAGTGTCTGCACTGGCGTTGGAATGAGATTCTGCTTCTGTTTCCTTCGCTTGATCCAACTTTACTTGCTCTTTCTCTTCCACTTCCTCGGCGTGACCATTCACTTCTAGGACAGGGCTCTCCTCTTCCTCTGCCGTCTTGCTAGCAGGTTCCTCTGTGGACTGGACTTCTTTAGTCGGGGAGGTCTAAATGGGTAAGAAAAAATGTCAACCCCAGCATACATATTTAATAATCTTATTTCAATATAGCAGTGCAAGTGCACTTTACCTGGCTTTGAGACTTCTGTTTCTTAAACCATGTTGGCAGATATCGAGATATTCCCTTGCCGTCTTTTTCCTTCTCCTCTCCTTCAGCGTTTGCTACTTCCTGGGATTCCTGCTTAGCCTTCTCTGATTGGTCTGGCTGAGCAGCTGACTCCTCCGCCTTCTCCTTCACCTCTGCCTCAGAGCCTGCTTCTGTTGTCATGGCGACCGGTCAATCTGCAGAGAGAAAGCAGAGGGATGGAGGAGCCTTAGACTGGATGTTTTAATAACAAACGTCTTCAGTTCACAAAGCAGATGACAGAACACAAATAAAAATTATATTACAAATGTTTATTAGCTACTTTTGATACTCTGTAACAAAGCTGCATGTACGTAATCATAAATCCTCTTGGATCTCTTTTGTAAAAGCAGATACAAACACGTGAGTTCAAGATGTGTGAGACACAAGAGTTTTCATGTAGGTCAACAGCTAAACAGCTGGCTGCAAGGCGAGCAGTTATGCATAAACGCAAGCACACATTAAAAAAAAAACTGTGAAAAAGGGGGGAGTTACTTAATTCTTCAGCTCTGAGTCACTGTTTTCACCCTGCAGCTGTGGTCAGCACACACACATACACTCTTCAACCCAAATATCTTTGGCAGCCCTCTCCACACACACCCCATCAAAGCAACAGACACTTTTATGCAGCACGACCCTAATGTGGTGATAACACTACACGACCATGACAAATCTACTGTCGCTGTTGTCATCATTCTTTGTTTGTAGCCAGGTCTCTCTTGTAAATGAGTCCTCGAGGCTCAATGGGATTAAAGGTTGAATGAAAACAGCTTGGAGGGAAAGTTGAGGTCATAATTGGGAAAGTCTACAAACTAAATCTATTTTTTTAATGTTATTCATTAACTGTCTTTAAGTAAATAAACAAGGCTGTGTGGTGTCACCAGAAAGGGTGGTGTTTTGGTGAATTGATCTTGTATGTAGTTCAGCAGAAACAAAATTAATGTCCTGATCAAATGTTTGAGGATTAAAAAAAAAAAAGTAACTACAGATGCACAGGATTAAAAATAAATAGGGATACACGATATTATCTGCATGATATCGGTATCTGCCGATATTGACGTTAAATTTCAATATCAGACATCGGTCATTCCATTAAAATATCTCGCCGATATAAAAGGCGCTGTTTTGCCTGCAGCGGCAGCACAACGTGATAACATCACGTGCGCCTTCCCAATATCACGGCTGAGAGGAAAATTCAAAATGTCGGCGGTGTGGAAGTTTTATTTTTTGTTGGTGAGGATGTCGGATTCCAAAGATTTATGGACTACCTACATCGTCCCCAGTCAGAGATATTTTTCCGCCATAACGTGACCCGAGTTACAAGATGTCATTTTTGATGTCATTGAGAAGCTAATAGCTGTTGGGTGAGTTTTACCACAGACATTTGGACGTTGTGTTAGCCCCGTTAGCATGATAGTCTTACAGCACAATGGATAGACAAAAACTTTGAACTTAAAAAGTCTGTCTTTTATGCACAGGAGTGCAGAGGATCCCACACTGCAGCTATAGGAACCTGGAACAAGCATCCACAAGTGAGACAGCATTGCAGGTGACTAATGCTAATAAAAAAAATTTAACACTTTTCGTTTAATATAAGTTAAAGCTGCAATATGTAACTTTTCTAACAATATATTTTTAACATATTTCTTCACTCTGTCACTAGACTGATGTTAGAGAGGTAATCTCTGAAAAAAACTTAAAAAAAAATATTGTCCCCTTGCTTCTCCAGGTGGTAAATAGGCATTTCTAAAAAGAAAAAGTGACCCGCCATTAACCAGCCAATAGAAACAGAGTTTGTAACCAGCCAATAAAAACAGAGCTTGAATTAGCATTTCAGCAGACTATGGGAGAGCAGAGCCATATATGGCTCTGAGGGGGAGGGATCAGAATGCTTTGCCTGTTGAAATTTTTCTAAGTGCTGCAGTTCTACAGAAACTGCAGACTGAACCTTTAAAGTGCTATGCATATCATATGGCTGTTACTGAAAATACTGTATGTCACCAGCTCTTACAGCTGTTGCACAATTTTTGTAGCAAATAAGCCTAAATAAGAGGGTTATGTTCTGACAAAGGAACATATATAAAATATCGGTATCCGCATCGATTATTGGCCAAATAAGTTTTAACATCTCGGCCAAAAATCCAATATCGTGTATCCCTAAAAATAAATTAGCAATTACTTTTATTTTGGGGATATTATGGATATTGTACCATATGTCAAACTGTCAAACAATAAATATTACAATAAAGTTAGTGAAGGTGAGCCTGTGATCGAAAGGTCGCTGGTTCAACACCCCTGGACTGACAACATAAAAAAAATGTTGGTAGGAAAGGTGAAGCACCCACAACTGCCTCCACACTCATTTGCCTCACACTGGGCCCTTGAGCAAGGC
>JBBPBX010000092.1:154927-165028 GCA_038048925.1 Garcialebias charrua | reverse complement strand
GTTTTTAGTTGAAAGTGTGTTAGCTAACCATTTGTAAACAACGTTCTGTGCATGTTTATGAACCATTCTGAACGTTTGTGATAAATGGGTGTTACGGCTGGCTCAGGCCGAACACATAAACGGGACACAAGACACAAGGAGGCAGAATGTAAAATAAAAAGGTTTTATTGGAAAACAGCCCGACTCCTCCCTCCAGGTGCGGAGTGCACCGTCTTCTGGCACAGGGCAACAAAAAGGGAGCAAAAATAGACAGACAAAAGTACAAACAAATGGTGGACAAGAGTGAGTCAGCCAAAAAGAATATAACGTCCCCAGCGTCGGCCCAACCCATAAAACAGGGCTGTCGCAGCCTGTCTGGAGACGGACTACCTGACCAAAAGGGGACCCTAGGGGTAAAAGAAAAACGATATAACTGGACTACCGATCTCACTCTGTCATTAGGCAAACAAACAAAAAGCTCCAAACAACTTCAAGCTCCAAAAAACTCCTGGTTAAACCAAGCTAACTAACCACACAGGTCAGCATCCCTGATATCAATTATCATTAGCAGGATCCTAATGTCATCAATGTAGCCTTCAGCTACCCAGTGCACTAAGCACAACAAAAGTCAAATGATGAGCAAACATTCCTAAGTGCATCAAGCACAGTCAAACTCCACAAACAAATGAGCTGACACAAATGCAACTAGCAGTCAAGACCAAACATGAGCTAGTAGCCACACTTTAAGTGCATCTAGCAGTCAAGACCAAACATGAGCTAGTAGCCACTCTTTAAGTGCATCTAGCAGTCAAGACCAAACATGAGCTAGTAGCCACTCTTTAAGTGCATCTAGCAGTCAAGACCAAACATGAGCTAGTAGTTACTCACCAAGAACCTTCTAAACAGAAGATCAGACTTCAAGACAGGCAGGGGCGGGCGGAGAACACCCCACAGTACCCAAACAGTACTCAAACAGTACCCAAACAGTACCCAAACAGTACCCAAACAGTACCCAAACAGTACCCAAACAGTACCCAAACAGTACCCAAACAGTACCCAAACAGTACCCAAACAGTACTCAAACAGCTCAGCAACAAAGCAACCAAACTCTGAGCTCACAACACTCCGCATTCAAGCACAGTCAACTTGAAGTATATATAGGCGTGGCTCTCAGGTGTTCCTGGCTGAACACACAGCTAGTAGCTAGCTGTGTGAATGATAGCAACACACGACACCACGTCAGCACACAGATGAGAACAGCTCAAACTTTGCTCATGTGCGCTTAGTAGAGATTTATAACTCACAATTATTACTTGCTTACCTGTGTAGAAAGGCACCATTAATAATTACTGCTGTTTCAACGTCGCTAGTTGGCCGTGTGATCAGCTCTGAAGGTGTAAACAGAGAGAGTCCCCCGCTCCCCCTCCCTCCTGGCTCGAACCGGAAGCGCTGGCGATCCGTGGCGATAAGAGACGAGTCCAGGCTCGAGGGCGACGGAAAATGCGACCTGTACAGTCCAATAGTTTTGGACAGATGGGACATAAACTACGGCCGCTAGTTATAATTAGATTCAATGGAAAAGCCGCAGGCGGCGCCCAGCGGGGAAACCGGAAGTACGTCACAATCAAAAAACGTTTTTTGAAACAATCATTACTCATAAAATATTTATCCTACACAACTAAAAACATATATGCATGCATTTCGAAATATTTTTATTTTATTATTTCACTTTTATAAAAAAAAAAATTTAAATCTTCAAATGGTGAAGAAGAAGAGCTGCAGTTCCAAGGAGGGGCGACGCCCTTAGCGCCCTCTAGTGGCGGCCGCCTCTGAATACTACCAATCCAAAAGTGAATAGGCATCTCTGTGATTTGGGCAGAAATGTGCAGAATCTGATACGTAATGAGGCGGGTTTTTTTGCTTAAAGAAAATCATTTGGAAAAATATAGAACAAAGCTATTTTAAATGCACGCGCTGCTCACTTCGGCTTTTTTTTTTTTCTCGTGCACCGGTCCTGGAGATACTGCAATACCCGATCAATGCATGGAGTGGATGGAGCAAGCCCCTATTCCAGCTCCCTGTTCCAAAAATCAATTTAATATATGGTTCCCAGGTAGGGAACGGCTTTTATGCTGCTACTTCCTTCACCGCAGACGACAGGAGGTGCAGAGACGTGCACGTGATGAGCTGACTCATCAGTGTTGGACCCATCCATCCATCCACCTGCTTCTTCCTTTTCGGGTAGCAGGATTGCTGGTGCCCATGTCCAGTCATCACTGTGCGAGAGGTGAGGAACACCCTGGACAGGTCGCAAGTCCATTTCAACAAGCGGGTTCGTGGATGCGCGGACTCATGGACGCTCACGCGCATGGCCGGTAACAGCTGTCCATCTGAGCTTACCGTGGCTTTTTTTTTAACCTCTTAAACCAGCCTGTCTGACTTGCCTCCTCCTCAACAAGTTGATTAACACAATTTTATATTGTGAATTCTTTACATAGTTTTCTTTAGTGCTGATTCGTAAAACCACATCAAAGCCTGAGACCGTCCCGAACCGCACATTAAGCACATTATTATGAACCAGCCCAGACATGACAATGCAGCGCGTTAACATCATAACTGGAAGATGGCTGTAAATTTCAGCTAAATCTCAGGCTTTGGTTATCCCGTGCAAATGCACCACATTAAAAGCAGACATTGGGAGTAATTTATTTGTTACGTGTGGTCCTTAAGGGCGAGGCAGACCTCTGCGTTGTTGCCAGCGCCGCTCGACGCGCGCGTGCTGCGTGCAGGCTGATCACAGCAGAGCTCAGTGTGAGCAGCTGCTCGTGGAGCGTTTACCTACAGGACAAACTGAGGTCGCTGATTGGTCATTTGCTGACACGCCTACTGAAATGATTGACAGGTCTGTGAGTGGTGAGAAAAGCCACAGGCTGCGCAGCGTTTTTCTGTGTTTATATGTTAATAAAAAGTTAAAATAAATAAAATAAAAACAGGGAACGCTGCTCCTGCAGCCCACAGCCCACCAGGAAATATTTAGAAGCTGGCGTATCCACGTTGGACATGAGTTTAGTTCACTTGTGACAAGTTCATTCATTCCTCCTCATCGGAGGAGGAAGTGAATGGTGACCGCTTCAAGCGATCACTTGACTTTTGGCAAAAAAACAAAAGAAAAGTCCGATCAGCGATGAAGAAGGGATATTTAATACATTTGTGTCTCATACAAAACAGTCCGCCACCAGGGCAGTTTATTGTGAGACAACGCGCGCGCGTGAGCGGTCGTAAAATTTGAGCTTGGCATGTTCACGCGAGCGTTCAAAGGCTTGTGCAGCGGCGCTCGCACGGCGCTCACACGGCATGGCGTGGCACTTGGTCCAGCGCGGAGCTCTGCTTCGCCCTTAAGGGCGGCGCAGAGCTCCGCGCTTGAGCGAGCGCGGCGCCCCGCTGTGTGAGCGCCGTGCGAGCGCCGCTGCACAAGCCCTTTGAACGTTCACGCGAGCGCGCCAAGCTCCAATTTTACGAGCGCGTACGCGATGCGCGGTGTCTGACCAATCAGCGACCTCAGTTCAGTCCCCCTCCGCGTGCAGCTGCTTGAGAAGAAAGCAGAGAGAAAGCAGAGCTCTGCCCGGTGAACAGGCGCGCACAGAATGTGCCGTGTGTGGCGTCTAGGGAGGACGCTGAGCTCTGCATCGGGCTTTAAGGTAAAACTAATCCTAATCCTAATAATAGGGCTTTAAACTACCTTTGCTGACTTATCTTGGGGCCAGTTTACACGGCGCATATTTTGAGTGTAACCGCTACTTTCTCTTTGCGACTTTGCTTATCGCCTACACGACGTTGCTGGCCCCCCTCGATGACACCGATACTTTTCTGACCCTGCTCTCAAGGTGGAAGTTTTTCGCAGACCCCCCGTTGATAATGTAAACATCTCCCGTGGAGCTTTTGTTTGAACACATGCACGCAGCACGCACGCGCAGACAGCCGGCATTTTAACAATGGCGGTGGACTGGACAGTGGACACACGCACCACTTTCTGAACTATAGCTGATGGAATATATTTTGATTCTCATATTTAATTATTCTACACCTTACCTGCATCTGTGTTGGAAGAGAGCCAGCTGCCTGGATCCAGTTGTCTGTTAACGAGGCAGTCGGACATTTCACGTGTCACGCTGCACTATAACATACTAAATGTGCTATATATTAACAGTTTAACAATAATAAACAGTATTTATGTTAGCGTGGGAGATATTTACATTTATCTGAGCTAAATGAAGCTATCTGGACTCGTTACGTCATGCCTAACATGCTGCATGTTGAAAATGAAGACACCAGGTTGATTTTTAATTTATTTATTTATTCAACACCACAAACTCATGTCACAAACACTGAGAATTAAATTGAACACTTTTAAAAACACGTTAACCGAACTTTAATGAACTGGACTCTGTTGTTCATCCTGGTGGACACTGGACCCAGATCCGAACCGCCGGTCCGCTTCGTGGAACAGCTTCGACCTCGCAGGAAAAAAATAAAAATAAAACCTCAGTTGGTTGTTCTGTGATCGAACTAAACACAAGGAAACATTATTAAGAACATTGTTTACCTTGTAGCGCTGCTGTAAATCAGCTGATTCTCACGGACTAAAGTCAGACATGTTGACTCGGTTCTGGTTCTGCTCAGCAACTGGTGCGCAGATGAAGCGGCCCCACTCGGTGTCCGATCTGTTGACTCTTATCCAAATTCCAGCTTTAACTTGTTGTTAACTTGTTGACAACAACTTGTAGTTTAGCTGAACTTTTAGCCAGAGAGGAAAACAGGCTGCCTCGTGTGCTCTGTTTGTTTACCTCAGGCAGCAGTGGCACGCGTGCGCAGTAGTGAAGGTTCCAAAAATCACAGCGCCATCTAATGGCCCAGCATGGTAACTACAGTAAATTCATGAGTACGGGGGGTGGGGGGGAGAGAGTCGTATCCACAGAATTCGCCCATGTCAACGCAAAACTTTCAACCTAATTAACATACCCAAAAGTTGCGTTTCCCCCACACAGTGTCCGTGTAAACAGGGCCTTGTTGTAGATGAGCTAAAACTGGATTCATAGTCAATGAGAAGGGCCATCCTATTGTCTCGCTGAAGTGGGTGATTAACAAAAATGGCATAGATTACCTCCCTTACCACCCACTGAGACCCTATTTTGTGCATTGTTCCCAGTAAGAATAAGCTTCTTACAGGATATTGTGATTGGTCAGAACTTCAGAACTGCAGGTGTGCTCATGTAAAGTGCAGTGAGTTTATCTCTGAGAGCAGCATCTGCTGCATCAAGCTGAGGCTGTGAGAAAATACCACCATTATTACATCTGTTCCAGTAAAAATGACAAAGGAAGTCAAATAAAATTTATAAAGAAAGTAAAAGAGCTAATGTAAGTTTAATGGATACATTTTGTGCATGCAAAATACAGCACCAATAACCAAAGGATCTCTCTGACTGTGCTGATGGAGATAATGCACATCCTCAAGGCAGCCGAGGCAGTGATAACTGGGAGTGAGTGCTCCTTTGTCAGGTAGTGTAGGGGCATTTTCCCTCATTAACTGTTGGAAACTGTCACAAGCTGTGTTTCCATCCATTTTCATTTCGAATTTTGAGCTAATTTTTGAAATCTCGCAAATATGTAAATACAAATTAATGCGAAGCAGAAGTGTTTCCATCAACTGGCTTGAATCGCATCTACCGGGCCACGCACAGCGTCATTACGTCAGACGTCAGCGTCATTACGTCAGACGTCAGCGTTACGCATGTCTACAGTAAACAGGAAGTAGCGGTTGAAAACAGAACCCGGCCACACATCTCGTCAAAATGGAGAGAATATTTCAGGTACGTGTTGCTATCGGGCAAGTTGTATTTATTCTGTCATGCCAACTAGTTTTAGCGATGTTACATGTTGTCCGGAGCGGAAACAGCTGAACGTCACGTGACGTGAATGTTCGCTACGGCAGAACTGAGTCGGAAAATCTGTTTCCATCTGTCGTTTTGCGCATCTGCTCATTTTCGAAGATCCCAAAAACCACCTCAAGCGAGCGTATAAACTTTTTGGCGAATTTGAGGAAGTAAATTCGGATTTTGCCGTTTCCATTAAGCTTTTCTGCTGCGATACTTCAAAATGCGCAGCTAGAAACCTTGATGGAAACACGGCTACAGTCTCTCTGTGACAAATTCACTAGATAGTGCTTCTCCTCATTTAACAACAAAAATCTTCCTACTCTAACTCAGTCATTGGCAAACCCCAGCTTGCGGGCTGTATACGGCCCATTGGGCTTTTTCATTGGTCTGCCAAAATTGTACAAAATTTGGACAACTAAAAAATAAAAATAAACTTTTTTTTTTTAAATAATAAACTAAAATGCAGAGTCCTTTAAGTTACTATTTGTTAGAACTGGATGAAAGTAATGATGTAAAGGACAGTGCTCAGCTCCTATTTTTTTATCTGCAGGATTAACTATAGTTTTGAGATAATGGAGGTGTTTTTGACCCTGCAGGCAAATCCGACCCAAATCCGATTTTTTTTTGCCCCATCTGACCCATATCCGATTTTTTTAGGACAGTCTGAACGTGACAAATCCGATGTTTTCAAATCCGACCCAGGCCGTTTCAGTATATGGTTTTAAATCGGATATATATCTGATGATTTCAAAGCGACTGCAGTGTGAATGCTCATGTGACTTACATCTGACTTTTGCAGAACTGCGCGGCTCATTTAATTGAACCCGCGCGTGTTTGTACAGACAGAGGGGACAGCAGTAGCGGCCAGCAGCTCAGAGCGGGTTGGGGGAGGGGGGGGATGAGCTCTCTGTACTTGCAGTGATGTGAGACCGACTCACACACCCCTCTGAACAGAGGTAGCAGCCACAGCTCCAAAAATCGCCATCACTAAAAATTTCGACCCAACAACTTCAAAATTACCGAACACACACTGAAAACTGTCGCGCGCGTCCACGTTTACTTCCGCAAACACAGGGTGCTGCGTCAACAGTGTTGACAGATCTCGCGACAAAAACAAGCGACCAGCCCCATGAAAACAAGCCCAAACAAGCAACTCGCAGCCTGCGTGTCACGTCACGTTCTGAGACACGTTTTCTTCTGCGCATGCGGGTCACTTCTGCAATGTAGATCGTTCACACTGGAGTCTGATGCAGGTCGAATTTAAAATGTAGTGTGAACGTTCACACCAAAAGATCGGATTAAAAAAAAATCGGAATTGAGCATTAAGACCTACAGTGTGAACGTAGCCTCTGAAAGGAAAAACATGGGGAGAGGATTTTTATAGAGCTTGGAATCGTGACGTCAGCGGACCGGGATCGTGCAAAGCATTCTGGGACTTTCGGGCACGGACGTGACCGGGGTTCCCTTATCAGTCATGTCACTCGGTGCAACATAAATCCTATGGGAAATTGTGCTCCGCGCGATTACCTGAAGGAATACAATCACGGCTTTACGGCAGGGGCGTCAGCGTCGCGCCAGAGGCCCCACCATCTGGGTACTTAAGCCGCTGACGCCCATCCATTGATCTCTTATTGCCCTTCACCTCGCTTAAACCTGAACTCTCTCTCTCTTCGTGGGACTTCTCTGTTGCTTCATCGCTCGACCAGAGGTGAGCTTGCTCCCTACACAGGGCATACAGAGAATTATTCCTGCATACTGCTGGGCTAGCGAAAGCTAGTCCGGCACATTTTTCCTTAACCCCGAAGTTTTTTCATCTCCTCTTTCCGCAGACTGCTTCGCTTGACGGCGCTAACTGCGTCACACCGCTACCTCTGCTAATTCGTAGCAGGCTAGCCAGCGAAAGCGACGCAACGGAGGAGACGTCTCAAATAAAAAGAAAAAAGATCTTGGAAGGACTCGCTCGTCTTATCTCGGACATGCCTCCGGAGAAAGGAAAGCGAAAGACAAGACTTCCAAAAAAGACCAGCAGGGCGGCAAGCCCAACCTCGCGCTCCTGCCCCAGCGGATGCGGTTTTTCCCTCTCAGCGACGGACACTGTTACATCCCCATGGGGATGTCATTTTAGTCAGGTCAGAGGGATGAGGTGTTTAGTGGTGTTCAGTGATGTTTTGGGAGGCTAATTGGCTGCAGCTGTGGGTTAATTGAAGCGTTACAGGTGGGGTGGTGGCTTCCTTCCTCTATTTAGGTTCAAGCAGCTGCAGCAGACCAGATGATGAATCAGAGGTAGAAGCAGAATGAGGTCCAAGCTGCAGGAGGAGTGAGAAGTTCAGTTGAAGCGGCAGACGCAGATGAAGGAGCAGCAGATCCAATCAGCTGCAGCAGCCTGAGATGAAGGAGCAGCAAATGCAGCAGCAGAAGAAGAGAGATGCAGCAGGAGAGCAGCTGCTGAGGTCCATGCAGTAGGAGCTGCTGAGGTCCATGCAGTAGGAGCTGCTGAGGTCCATGCAGTAGGAGCTGCTGAGGTCCATGCAGTAGGAGCTGCTGAGGTCCATGCAGCAGGAGGAGCTGAGGTCCAAGGAGCAGTAGATCCAAGCAGCAGTCGGAGATGAAAGAGCAGCAAATGCAGCAGCAGAAGCAGAGAGATGAAGGAGCAGCAGATGCAAGCAGCAGAGGCAGATGAGAGAGTGGAGAAGCAACAACAGAGGAGAGAGAAACCGCATGAAGAAGTCCTTATGATGAAGTCCGTATGATGAAGTCCTTATGAAAAAGTCTGTATGAAGAGGTCCGTATGAAGAATCCGTATGAAGAAGTCCGTATGATGAAGTCCTTATCAAAGTCAAAGTCAACTTTATTGTCAGAACTGCAATATGTACAGGACATACACAAAGGATTGAAATTGCGTTTCTCTCAGTCCCTCGGTGCAACAGTAACCATTTAAACACTAAAACACTAAAACATTTAATAAACATAAGCATAAAATAGTAAAAGTGTAACACTGTCCTGAGTTTTTGCATAGTAGTATAAAAGTATGAAAATTTACACCAACACTAAAACACTAAACATTTAATGAACATAAGCATAAAATGAAATAATAAAAGTGTAATACTGTCCTGAGTTTTTGCATAGTAGTATAAAAAGTATAAAAAGTATATCTATAAAATAAACTGAAGGTTCTAGCATTGACATTTGCAAAGAGTGGCAAAGCAGCATATGAGTTAATGTACACAGTATATGTATGAGGTAGTTGATGTTGGTATAGAGGCAAAGTGGCATATGCAGTAAGGCACATAAGGCACATTGGGCATCCTTAAATAAGGCTAGTCAGAGAATACTGTATATGTATCAGCAGTAGTGTAGATATAAAAGTAGTGTAAATGTAAACAGTAGTAATAAATGTAAACAGTAGTAATAAATGTAAACAGTATTAATAAATGTAAACAGTGAATGTAAACAGTAGTATGACTATAGGCAGTAATGTAATACAAACATTAGTGCAAATATGAGAAGTAGTGCAAACTGAATGAGCACATGACCGAGAGTTTAGTGAATAACCCGTTTGATGACACAGAGTCCAGTGTTAAAATCTTTGTGTTGTGTGGTAATGTGTGAGAAAGTTTTTTGTGTTAAGGCAGTTCAAATGGGAGGGGAGGCAGAGCAGGCAGAGTGTTTAGCATCCTGACTGCCTGATGAACAGAGCTGTCTCTCAGTCTGCTGGTTCGAGCCTGGAGACTCCTCAGTCTCCTCCCTGATGGCAGCAGTCTGAAGCAGCTGTGTAGTGGGTGTGTGGGATCACCTGCCATGCAGAGGGCTTTCCGAGTGAGGCGGTTGCTGTGTAAGTCCTGCAGTGAGGGGAAGGAGGTGCTAACGATTTTCTCAGCTGCTCTCACGATGTGCTGGAGGCTCTTGCGGTAGGATGTAGTACATGCACTGTAAAGGATTAGAGGAGATCAATATTAATACTGACCTCTTTACCTTAATTAATTTACTCATTCAGATTGAATAGTAATTTCACGGATTCTTTCTTTTTTAGTTTACCCAATATTTCTGTGATCTTTATGATTGATAAATAATTAAAGCCATAGAGTGACAATGGACACGTTAACTTAGTTGGTATGTCAAAGACACTACCATTTATTTAAAATAAATCAACTAAATTAACACCATTACACTTGATTGACATGATTTCACT